>JANHFT010003863.1:0-21336 GCA_032467955.1 Pseudoxenodon macrops
TGCTGAAGCTGACCAGACTAAGGATGCTAGCCAGATGAATACCTGGTAGGCAGATTTTTTCCCCTATTTTCCTCCCCCCAAAAAGGTGCGTCTTATACGCCAAAAAATACGGTATTGAATTCATGCATCATTGATCTGTCTTTGCCAAACAGAAGTTCTACCCTGGACACGAGGCAATGCTTATTCTTTTACATTCAGAGGACATGGTCCTCTTCCCCTGATCCCAATTTGTCTTGCCGTGATGCCTTCATGCCTTAGCATCATATTGTCATGATGAAATGCCCGTAATAAATTATTCCAAGTGCTGTAATAGCCATCAACATAATTGGAAAATTAACTAGGCATCTTTTTCTACTCTTCCACTTCATAGAAATATCAAATCAGCAACTTCTCAATCTGGGCACAATACTCCACTAATGTAATAATTAAATGTGCAAAAGCTACAAAACGACATCCCGGGGAAATTCAAACCAAAAATGTTAAGACTCCCTTTTTAATGGTGCTCAGTTTTGGAAAAACAATTGGCTAAATTCTTGAGAACCAGGAAGTACACAAGAGTTGTTGGTTTGGTATATGGTGGGCACTCCCTTGGTGCTCTCTTTATGATCGGGTTACATAAAGCCATACCTGAAGTGAAACAAAATATTTGACACAAATCTAGAAAATGAATTACCAAGACAAATCCACTCTTTGCTTTCACCAAGACTTTTCATGCCATCTCAACCAAAACACCCTCTCTACCTCACACGGAAGATGGGTTCACTCGTGCCAATATGAGACAACTTACCTTCAAAGGTGATGGATTGAACACTATCCTGTTTCAGGAACACCTCAAGAGACAGACGTTGAGACTATTGTACATGTCAGTGTTTCTCAACCTTGGTCATTTTAAAATGGATGGACTTCAACTCCCAGAATTCCCCAGCCGGGCTGCCTGGGGAATTCTGGGAGTTGAAATCCATCCATCTTAATGTTGCCAAGGTTGAGAAACACTGTTATATGTTTTTCTGAGCTGCCCTATTCCCCAACCCAAACAATATATGTATGATTGTAAACATGATGGGGGACCAAGTCACATGGTTCTGGCCATTATTATTTTGAGTAAACCCTTGCAAATATATCCCTAAACCAACACAACCACATATGTTCAAAATCACATATTTTCTCTTTTGAAGCTGGACTGATGCATAAATTGTACAATACAAAATTTAATCGTCTTGAAATCGCTTTCAACATATGCAAAATGTTGAAATGATTGCACAAATGGGCTTCTTAGATTAATCCAAGGTTTGTTAGCTTGGTTGGTTTTCAATCAAAATTCCAAATGCTGCCAATTGGATAATGGCTGTTCCTAGTTATTAAAACTGTTTGGCAGACACCAGACAGTTGTTATCCGCACTTTTAATGAGTGAAAATGAAAACCCTTTTAAGCCACATTCAACTCTTGGTGAAAACATGGTGAGATGTGTATATGTGAGGGTGAAGGTGAAAGTGTGCTTGTATGTATATACATATAATTTGAGAGAGAGAGAAACAGACAGACAGACAGACAGAGAGAAAATGCACCTAGAGCTCAGTGAAATATTTTCTTGCAATTTGCTCAATTGTTTAAATATTTACAGTGATCTCCCACCATTTTAGCACAGCCGAAAGGAGAAAGGATCCTTCCACACCCTTTATTTTCTTGTAAAGACTTTTAGCAATTTCATTTTTTGTTTAAGATGCCAGCAGCTGAATAGTATTTCCATGCAATGTCTTCAACTAAATTAGCATTCTTGTTCTATACGGTGTTTTCTGCTTCATGCTGAAATAAATACAGGTTATCACACCAGAGTTCAAAGAGATGTGTGCACGTTTGTTATTAGCTACAAGAGAATTTCACCACAGCTCTGCATCTGGGTACCCCAGAAATACTAAGCCTAAATTTTCAGGTTCTTATATTGAATTCAGCAGCTCCTTATCAACAAATCCTTTTAGCAGAGCAAGGTAGGCGACAATATGCATTTAATTCAACCCAATTATGAATGCATCTAACCTGATTTCTAGCATCGTCTGAGCCCAACAGAAAGGTTTGCAGAAGCCCAGAATCACTTTGCAGAGTGAGGTGGGCAGCATAACAATTTAAGAAATAAATAAATAAATTTCATCATCCCCAGAGACTATATAGTCACATCACTTTGGGATAGCCCTGGTGAACAGAGCTACCAAACAATTTGTTGACCATGAGTGAACCTTGTAGTGTTGAAAAGAGAAGTTGTTCGGGGAAGCTCATTTGAGCTATAGGGGTACAATTACACAAACACATTTCCAGTGTTAAATTGATTGTTACACTAATGGTTATAATAATAATGTAATAAGTGCACCATTGTGCCTACCGTCCCTGTCCTACTGTCCCCATTTACTCGTACCCATTTCCTGTGTTCATATTCATGTTTACTCTTATACCTATTATCTTGTAAAACAATTGACAAATCAAATAAATTAAAATAAATTAAATAAATACTTCAGAGTAATGACCAAAGATATTTTCTGTCTTGCATAGTATCAGATATTGGAAATGTATGAAGACTTGGGGTGTTTATCAAGCGACACAATATTATCAGAAATTAATTTGCTGTGAAATATTATCTGTCCTCAATAATTATTAAGTTTAGTAACCAGCTGTTGATCAAAATATCATAATGCAGCTACTATAGCTAACAATTCATGTCTGCAAAATGAATACACAAATTTTGGCCTGGCAGACCACACCAAATACCTATCTTTCTTTTTTAATGCAATATTGTCTTTTTTTCAGAAACTATTCACTCTTCATCCAAAACATAAGCCATTGAATTAGAGATGCCAGGTCATTCAATAGATTCACCCATTTAGTAATCTGCTTTACTATTGATTCATTATTGGATTAAATAAAAATTTCATATTAGGGATGCTCCATATGGATGCTTTTTTGAATGATGAAGGTAATCAGTAGCCCTTGCCATTACAAGTAGATATAAAGTTTTTTTTCCTTTTTCATTCTGTTATAATGATAGTTGAGGAATCACATTTTTAATCATAAAATATGCCCTTAATATTGGACTTCGCAGTTATACTTTAGCTTTGCAGTAGAAAGGAGAGATAACTTTGAAAACATTGCCACCTACTGGCCATTTCTAAATTAATGAAAAGAATAATCTACGATATATCAGGTCGTATGGACTCAAATTAAATGCAGCTTAAAATAAACCTGTAACCTGTTCTGACATTCTGATCAGCAAAATAATGAACATGTTTCAATTGACAACCACACTTGTTACATATTGTGCTGCATAAATCCAGTGGATTTATATAATTGAGGGCACCTGGATTGTTCAACCATATTTACAGCAGAGAATTAAGCATCTTAGAAATGTCTCTTTCCAATCAAATTAGTTGGGAAATACAATTCTTGTTATAAAGAATCTTGTTTAATTCTTGAAGATTCAAATAATATCCTTGCAAAGCTTATTTTTAAAGCACTGACTTTAACAGTCCTTGCCTTATTATCTCTTACGATATGAATAAATGGACATTTTTCTTCAGTGTTGCCTGCAATGATATCAAGTCATATTTCCAAACTCTAATTATAGATTGTGAGCAAACAGCAGTTTCACAAAATGCTTCTTTGTTCTAGTAGTAAGCACAATTTTAAGTCTATCCCAGCAACCATATGCCATTAATTTATTATGTACTTGTAAAATCTCCTTTCCCCCTCTTTTTTCTTTGGACTGTTATTAATCACCTTCTGGGTTTTACATAAACATTAACATTTTCATATAATGTGATGAAAAACCATGCAGCATTCAAAACATGCACTTTATATAAACTGTGAAATGGATTAGATGAGAACAGCAAAATGAATTTCTATAGCAGTATCATATTATAAAGATATATTTGTAACTATTCTTCTAAAATAGTCTTCCCAAATTGCTATCTTTCAGAGATATTAAACAATAGCTTTCATCGTTGCTTATGATTGCATTGTTTGAGTTGGTGACCTTATAATTCTAGTTAATTTTTTTTTTTTAATAGACTGAAACATTGATCTGGTGCCCTTTGTAATACTTGTAGCATTATTCTTCTCATATTCTGTTTATAACAGGCATGTTGTGCCTCCTATCCAATACCAGTAGTACATCTCTTATTTACTCCATATTCTAGACCTGCAGTAATTTTCTAGAATATGAATTCAGTTTAGGCAACACTAGAGTATAATTCATTCATTGCAAAACTGAATTAGTTCCCTCATCCCTTTTCCATTTCTCTTCCCATCAGCCTTCTCAGCAGTGGAACCAACTGTCTATCATGATATGCAAGGTGATGTTTTCAAAATAGATATATCCATATTTCTGTTTATCTCATCTTTAGCTTGTTCTCTCCCCAGCCTTTGGGGAAGATGTGTGTGTGTGTGTGCGCGCACGCGTGCACACACACCTTCAAGTCAATATTGACTCCTGGTGAGTGCCTGGACAAATCCCTGCAGTTTTCTGGTCAATATTTCAGAAATAGTTTGCATTGCCTGTTTACGAGAGCTAAGAGCCATTGACTTACCCAAGGTCATACCCCTGGCTTTGGGCCTAAGGCAGGAGTAGACCTCACAGTCTCCTGATTTCTAGCCTGGGACCTTAATCACTAGACAAACTTGTTCTCACTTAGACCTTAAGATCTCCATGTGGGACTGGAAATCCAGTTTGAAAAACTCTGAACAAAATGGGTTCACTAAAATGACTTATTCCACAGAATTAAAGCAATCCCCAGAAAAAGCACTGTAACTGAACGGAGATTGAATACAAAGCAAACACTTTATTGATAACTTATTTAAAATTTAAATCAGAAAGAATGCTGAAACTCTTTAAAGGACGTCCTTTAAAATAAAAAGTCCACAGGGTAAAGCCGCTAAATGGAAATATTTTTCAGTAAAATTGGTTAAAATTACTGAATGTTTAAAATGCTTCTTTTGTTTCTTATTACCAAAAAGGTTACCAATCAGAACGATATAGAAATTAGCTGGCTACTCATCTCAAGATAAAATTTGTAGCAATAGCACTTAGACTTATATATCACTTTACAGTGTTTTATAGCACTCTCTAAGCAGTTTACAGAGTCAGCATATTGCCCCCAACAATCTGGATCCTCATTTTACCCACATTGGAAGGATGGAAGGCTGAGTCAACCTTGAGCCTTGCATTGAGATTTGAACTGCCAAATTGCAGACAGACGGCAGTCAGCAGAAGTAATTTGCAGTACTGCACTCTAACCACTGCACTACTGTGACTCATCCATTTATTTTGCATAGCCTTACCTTAAAATCTCATCTTAGCTAATATATTTGAATACAATTCTGCAGATTCATTGAAAAACAGCTGTGTACAGTAGCTGTTTCCAAACTGAGCTTTAAATCATGACCTGCCACTCATTTCTTTTTTGACTGGTGCCTTTTGCACATTATTTCAAATAAGGCCCACTTGAAAAAGAAACCTAGATTGGTGATCTTACTAATATTCTTTAATGTCTTACCTGTTGTCGCTTAAATGCCAAATGGTCCAGCTTCTTCAGTTCTTTCTGAAGATGTTGATATGTTTTCTGCAGTTCTGATTTACTGGATACATTTCGAAGAGACATAAGCATTCTCTGTACCTGCAGCCATATAAGAAGCAAGAAAAAAGAACATCTGAATTTGTCTAGGAACAAATCCCCTAAAATCAGTTCTTTTGCACTGCATTTGTATTAGCATCTTGTTACCCCTGAGTTATATTATTGGGAGGAAAATACATTTCCAGAAGCCTTCCTCTTTTGTCATCAAAGTCATCTGCCTTACAGCTAGATTGCTAGATGGCATTAAAAGGTAAAGGTTCCCCTCACACATATGTTCTAGTTGTTCCTGACTCTAGAGGGCGGTGCTCATCTCCATTTCAAAGCTGAAGAGCCAGCACTGTCCAAAGATGTCTCCGTGGTCATGTGGCCAGCATGACTAAACGCCAAAGGCACACGGAATGCTATTACCTTCCCACCAAAGATGATCCCTATTTTTCTACTTGCATTTTTACATGCTTTCGAACTGCTAGGTTGGCAGAAGCTGGGACAAGTAATGGGAGTTCAATGGGATTTGGACTGCCGAACTGTTGATCTTTCTGAACGACAAGCTCAGTGTCTTAGCCACTGAGCCACCACGTCCCTGGATAGATGGCATTACAAGACTGAAAACCTGCCTTTCTCCAAATTTGCACATCAAGAATCACACGTGCATGTTATACAGACAGCCAAAATTCTGCCCTAACGTGGAGGACCATGTAGACATCACCCAACCATTCCAATTTGGCTCCTTCTATCAGCAAAAGCATCAGAACAAACAATGGAAACTCCTTCCACATTTGTCTTGCATGACAAGCTGGGAGTTCCAAATTCACCGTCCTGCCAGCATGTCAGTGTCCAAAGCACTTACTGTGAATGCAGTAAGGGAGGATAAGAATGATTACTTTCCCTTCAGTTATAGGTGGCTGCAATACTTTTCTGGAAATCAAAATCATGGAGAAGTGAAATTGGGGGTGGTGGTGGAGGGGAGGATTTCTAAACTCTCATTATTTCAAAAAAGGAAAGCAGCTACTGCAAGGGAGAGACTGGAGTCAGACCAAAGTTCATCCTATGGTTTACAGGACCATCAGCTGGCCTCTGAGATCTCCACTGGGATTTTGAAAACATCAATATGGTGGCAGTGACCAGGCAAATGAAGTCATGTCCCTTTTTTTAAATATAAATTACTGTATGTATTTCATCCATGTGGTGGCAGCCACCATCTTGACTTTTTTGACCTGCCTGTGAGTGTTCCTGGTCGGGCTCATACTCAAGTTTTAAAGGTTGATGCTAATTTTCCATTCAAGCACCAGCAGCAATGCAATATACTTAAATCATCATCTCATGTTTACCTATGAGAGCAAAACTGTACGCGCAGTCAATTTTATTGATACTGAGGTAAATCATGTCATGCAAACCTTCAAGCACATGACAGGTAACGCCATGGATATGGCCCAAATCAGCATTAGCAATGAACACCTATTTTAAGGGAGAACCTATTTTATTGAAATGTTTTCAGTTGGATCTCTCCTCTCTGAATAAATTTATAATCCCTTTCATTAAAGCACAACATTATGCCAGAACTGACTATCAATAACAATGAAAGGATGCTTTTCAGGTTAGTCTTAGTTCGGTGCTTTTCTTTGCTATAGCTTTGCTTTTTATTTTCATCCACCTGCTGGATTGGCAACATTCAAAACACAAATTCCAGAATTTCTCCGCATGATATAATACCTGCTGGCAAAACATAAACCGTTACCTCTCAGGTGTTTCAAATGCAGCAGATGGTTATAGACAAGGAAAGGGTTTTTTTTAATAATAATTTTATTAAATTTTAAAGTAGAAAGATTAAAAACTAACAAGAATTAATAATCTAAAAAGGGAATAGAGAAGAAAAAGAGAGAGAAATAACAGAAATGCAGCAAAATAAAAACTATATAGAAGTAGCACTACATAAAAAGGAATAACGTCCACCTTATAGCACATCTAAATAAAATTTACTTTCAACTCTTGCTCCATGGTTACAACATAGCATCCATTTTCAAAACATTATATATATATCTGTGCATGCGCAGAAGCAAAATCCAAAATGGCTGCGCCCACAGAGACATAGAAGGAACCAGGTCCGTGACGTCATCACGGAGTTACTACCGGTTCTATAGAACCAGATAGAATCGGTAGGACCTAAGCTAGCGTCCTAGAGACTAATTTCAAAATGCACATGAATGAATTTGAGCCCATGTAATATCGCTTATCCCAATCAAGTTCACACGGCTCCTTTGTAAATATAAAAATGACCAAACACCTCCATTTAAACCGGCTGAGAAACAGTCAGCTTAAAATACTCCATGGCTGTCCTCAATAGTCAGGCTGAGTGGAGAATTATGGGGGTGAAGTCCAAAGATCTAGCAAGCCTCCACAGTGGGAAGGCTCCTGTAAAGATGATTTATATAAACTGGAAAACAGAATTCATCTCTAATCACCGTTTCATCTTCATCGCATTAAAAAATAAGCTTCAAAATAAATGTTTGATTTTATGGCACGGTGCTTCTTAAAATTTATTTTTCCCTCCCTACTTTTAAACATTATGGAGGAACCCAAAAGAGCTTTTGTTTATATGGATTACATTTATTGATATCTGCTGCATTAAAAATTAAAATGGATGCATTCGCTGCTACGACCCCTTCTCACAATTGTTTGATGGGATTTTAATATTGCATTATTTTTCAACGTAGGCTGGCAAATAAATTTGATTTTGTAAACAGCTGAGAGGGGCTTGGGGGTTCCCCAGAACTCCTCAAATCACACCTTCAGAAATATTGGTCTAGCAAAATATTTTTCCACTTTTAGTACATATGGTTCTAGGCAAAGGTGGGATCCTAATGGTTCGGTCTTGTTCTACCAAAGCATTAGTAACTTACCGGCCCAGTTCAGTAGAACCACTAGCAACCCGGGCCTGCCATGCCCCCGAGCCGGTTCTTTCGGCAGCGCCATAGGTGGCGCCATCTTGGATTTTGCTTCTGCGCATGCACAGCTTTTTCAAAAGCACTGCGCATGCGCGGCCGCATTGCGCCCCTGAGCGAACGGGCAGTAAGAAGATTTAGAACCCACCTCTGGTTCTAGCCATATCTGCATAAGCACAATACAGTGTCCTCATTCGAGAGACAGCCAGGTGTCAGGTATTTCGGCCAATGCTCTGTTAAACTGTCAAAACCTGCATATTAATTCATGCAGTTTTATTATTATATTTTTATCCTGCCTTTATTACTTTATAAGTAACTGGAGGTGGCAAATATACCTAATACTCTTTCTTCCTCCTACTTTCCCCACAACAACAGCCCTGTCAGGTGGGTTGGACTGAGAGAGAATGACTGGTCCAAAGTCCCCCAATCAGCTTTCACGCCTAAGATAAGACTAAACCTCAGTCTTCTGGTTTCTAGGCTAGTACCTTAATCACTATCCCACAATCATTGGCTTACTATTGCTATGCAAGGATTAGATTAACATGTCCATGATGGATATAGTTTTTTTAAAAGATAGCACCTCTCACAATGCAATCAGAGCTCTGTGGGAGGGATCACCTCGTGGCATACTTTCCACCATTCTCCTGCCATTGTATACACCAGAGGTCAGCAACCCGCAGCTCTGGAGCCACATATGGCTCTTTCATCTCTCTGCTGCGGCTCCCTGTCACTGCCACAATTTTGAGAGGAGCTTCCGGTTATGGGGAGGAAAAGCACGGCGCACCAGGAAGAGACTCTATGGCAAGGGGAAGGTTTTCTGGTCAGCTCCACAATTGATAGGGCTTTCAGTTAGGACAGGTAGAGGAAAAAGGATGCCATGCTGGGAGGAGAATCTATGGTGGGGGAACCGGACTTCTGGTCGACTCCAGAATTGAACGGGGGGCTTCTGGTTAGGACCTTTGTGACTCTTTGAGTGTTTAAGGTTGCCGACCCCTAGTATACACCAAAGGTTAAAGACTAGGATTATTACAGAGATAGGCTTTGATCGCACTGTTGTAGCTGCTCTCTTGACATTTTTGATCAGCCCTGCTGTCCATGCGGGATTTGCTATCTGCTACTTTAGGAGAGGCATCATTTGAAGCAGGCGTGGGCTTCAAAAATTTTAGCAAGGGGTTCTCTGCCCAGTTGCTGGGTGGGTGTGGCCATGGTGGGCACGGCCTAGTCGGACTCCTGCACCATGGCAGGGTGTGTGTGTGTTTTTGCCCTCCCCAGGCTCTGGAGGCTTTCCTCGAGCCTTGGGAGGGTGAAAACATTTCCTGCCTTCCCGAACTTCCAATAGGCCCATTTTTCACCCTCCCCAAGTCTCCGTGCATGCCCTGCATTTACCTCATCCTGTTTCGGATGAGGGGGCAGGATGGGTGGGGCCAGCCAGGATTGGGATTTGGGGGTTCTCCAAACTGCACAGAATCTTAGCTAGAGGTTCTCCTGAACCCCTGCACACCTCCAGCAGCACACTCCTGATTTGAAAGCACAACAAAGGAATATCTCCTATCTCTCCTGAGCATGTCCTGTATTTGAAAGAAATAGCATCCCAGCAAAATTCTCCCATATCAAAGTCAGCATTACCATATTTTTTGGAGTATAAGACGCACTTTTTTCCCCCTAAAAGAGGGTGAAAACTTGGTTGTATATCATCTCTACTGTTTGCTGGGAGGCAAATTGTTGGGAGGCAGAGGCAGATTTTTTTTTCTTGTTTTCCTCCCCAAAAGCTAGGTATACTTTGGAGCGTCTTATACTCCAAAAATTACGGTAATTATCTGACTTAAACTTTCCTCTCCCTCATATAAATAGCAGCCTATTATTAACTTTAATAAAAATGAGGGGTTGGAAAGACTTGAGAGTATTGACTATGGAAAAAAATGAGAGCTTGTTATTTGTATACTCTGTTGAGAATATAGCAACAGAAAAATAGATGCCCTATAAAAACAAGAATAGTCCGAATTCTAGCAGTTGCTAGAGAAGAAAATTACTGTGAATGGCAATAAACTGTGATGTTTCAGCAGAAAATGGAGCTTGCAATGAGAAGAAAAGTATTGGTTATACAACTACTGAAACAAAAATTAAATTCCCAGCATCAAGCTAGCCTGGAATAAATTGTGGGCAATCCTTGATGTTGTCCTTCAAGAGACAGGTCCCACTTTATCCTAACATCCCTTCTGTCTGAGGCCGCCATTGGTCATTCTCTGATTTCTTGCTTTTTCTGTCTGATCAAACAAGTATTGTATAAAAGCCAGAATACAGTGTTTCTCAGTCTTGACAGTTTTATGAGGGGCGGGACATGCTGGCTGGGGAATTCTGGGAGTTTTAGTCCGCCCCTCTTAAAGCTGCCAAGATTGAGAAATACTGCCAGAATGTAATGGGATGCTAGAAACAATGGGATGTAATAGAGATTCATGAAGATTTTTAACAATTCTAATTCTTTCAATATTACGTTTTTTATTAAACCTCCAGGGTTAGCAAAACAGCCTCGAAGAGTAACTTCCAAATGAATAAAACCAACCAAATCAATCAACGGCTGGCACATAACCAGGGGGCCTTGATGCAATAAGATAGCAACATTTTGTGGGAACAGTATTCTGCCAGCAATTCCAAATCCTTATTTCACAAAATTGCCTGTAATGCCAGTTACAAAGTGAAGGAAAACAGTCAACTGCACCGCTCACAAAATAATTCAAGAGTCAAGCGCCCGATCTAATAAAAAGATATTTTGTAAAACTTGCAAAGTAACTGTTTGATCAGGATAGGGCAGTGATGGCTAAACTTTTTGCCATTGTGTGCCAAAAGCGGGAGGAGCTGGAGGGTGTGCCCGTGTGTGCCCACACCCAAAATTCAATGCATCCTGTCCCCTCGTGCATGCGGGCCCCCCACGCTTTTGGCACGCGATGGCACAGTGGGCACAGTAGATCCATTGTTCGCCCTCCCCAGGCTCCCCAGGCTTTCTAGGAGCCTAGGGACGGCAAAAATGGCCCAGAGGCCTTCTGGAGGCCAGAAATGTCCTCCCAGAGCCTCCGCGTGAGCCCTTTACTTACCTCAAAATGGGCCACATGGAGACTCCTGGGAGGGGAGGGCGCATGCGCACCAGAGCTGATCTACTGCAATGGCAATGGCTCCCGTGCCAGCAGATATGGCTCCGTGTGTCACCTATGGCACACGTGTCATAGGTTCGCCATCACAGAGATAGGGGGAACAATAGGAATCTTCTATCAAGAAGCATCCCTATTGTACAATTTTTTTGGAACTAATGCTTCTATTTGGAATAATAAACCTGTAGTGCTACCATGCTTTTTACAGTAATAATCACCAATCTTAAGTAATTGTGCATGCTCTCAGTGTTTCTAAAATGCTTTCAGTTCCTTTATTATTTAGATTGTTAGAAACTATGAAAATTATTGAAAACATTCAACACATTACCATGTTGTAAAATCTTTCAGAAATATGTATGTACCGAAGAATACCACAATCTTTTTTTTTTTTCATTTTCTAAAAATATACCATTGGCGGGTAGGGGGGGGACACCCTGTATTTTATGTGTGCTAGTGTGTGGGTATCCTTCTAGAGTAGGTTAGACAGCTATGTAATCTTCTCCTACAGAGCCCAGCATATTTCTGAGCTGCGTGTAAAGAAAGGTGTGTGTATATATTTATGTATTATATTTTTGTCTGTGGGTGGATGTTTCCTAGTACCCAAGCGTTTATTTTATCTTCCAAAAGTACTTTTTATGTTATTGTACTTAATGGAAAATAGCTAAGGCTTCCAGGGTAACTCTAGCATGTAGTGTTGAATCACCACTAAGCTCTAATGGCATCTTAGTTACTGCCATCCAAGGCCAAACTGTAATATAATTGAAATCTCTAATGAGTTCCAACTTAGTTGTTTTTTTTTCTTCTGGGTCTCCCTCCAGGGTCTTTAACTTTCATGATTATATTTTAGAGCTCCCTGCAGCAACTGAAATATTCTTAACTGCTGCCCTGATTCCACACACACCACACACCACACCCAAAAAAACAAACAAACAAAGCATTTGATTTTCAGCAGTGAACACCAACACCCATTTTTGCAGCATCTCTCTCAGAATGTTTGCTAGCGCTCATCAATTAAAAAGACAATATATCATCTGTGTGCCTGTAAAGCTTTCCCTGAAGTGTGTTCTAATACAATAGTAGCACCAATATATTATAGCAATAGCACTTCTTCCCAAAGATCTTAGCTGGAAGGCCTGTCATTAATCATCGGAGAAGAAATGAGGAGCCTCTCGGCACTTCCCAGTTCCACGGCTCAGGGGTTTTGCAATTTTCATAGGATAAAATGGAAGGTTGGATCACTGAACCAAAATTAATTTTAAAGGTTATGTTGTTCACTACAAAATGAAAGTGCTGATCAAGGAAGAGATTTGGTAAATGTCTAAAATGTGCGGACAAAAAAAAAGAACCAAACCCTTAAATGGGTTTTAGCAAACTATTTATCTTCTTTGATATCCAACACATATCCAATCTGGACTGAAAGATGCAGTGCATGAAATTAGAGTATGTGGGGTATGTATATGATTTGAAAGATTATTTTAAAAAATTGTACCACACAATTTTTGCAAATAAGTTAATTTGTCAGGAAATTTAGGGGGGGAAATGGTAGTAGAACACTTGGATAATTTAGCCTCCCTACCAAATTGAGATTTTCATGCTCAAGGAGTGTTTCTTTCCAATTGATTGTCTAGAAAGTGACATGAGTGGCTAAATTTTATTTGTTTTCAACTTTGCACAGTATAAAACTAAATTTTATCAAAACCAAAGTAAATAGTAATCATTCTGTCAACCAAGCCTGGTATTAAACTGGAGTAAGGAAAACTGTAGGTACTTTACACATGGATCTCTTAACTATGGTTTATTGAAGAAGCCACAATTAGCTGGATTTACCCAGGACAAAATGTCATTAAAAAACAATTTCTATATTATCTATGTGTGCCAAATTACCTTATAATCTAGTGCAATGTATAAATTTCAAACTGTCTTGGGATCAATGGGAGGAATTATGTCACATACAATATTGAATGATTGATGATTATGTGCCATTAAGTTGCTATCAACTCCTAGTAACCATAAAGGTAGATTTTTCTCCCTGTTGAACCATATCTAACCTGGTCTTCAAATTGCTATTATAACCGAGTTCATCCATCGCTTTTCGTCCATCTTACCTAACATTAAATCTTCTCCAGTCAGTTAGGTATTTGCATATTATGTTCAAAAAAGGAAATTTTAAATTTGGTCAATTGAGCCAATAATTTGTTTTCTTGGTTGTCCATGGTATTCTCAGGAGTCTTCAACACTGATGTTCAAAATCAAAATACTATTTCTATCCTGCTTCTTCAAAGTCCAACTTTTGCTTCCATAGAGTGTCATGTAGGGAATGCTGCTTCTTGCACTATTTTGACTTTCTAGGTAACATACAGTATTACCTATTCATAGGCATTACTGGGTAAGGAGTAGAAATTATTAGAGAGGTTGCCTTATTTATTTACTTTTGCAACTTATGTTACTACAATTGCAGGCTCCAACTGCTGCCATGTTGCAAATGTCTGTTCAAAAATGAAGTTTACACATTAAAAACGTGTTTGTAATAGGTTTGCACGTGCGTAACATTTAAACACACAAGCATACAAACCAGGGGTGGGTTGTGAATCGTTTTGCTGCCAGTTCGCTCAGGGTTGCGCTTCATGCGCACGTGCGCAGCGATCAAAAAATAGCTTCTGCGCATGCACAGAAGCAAAATCCAAAATGCCAGCGCCCACGGAAACACAGAGGAACCGGCTCCGTGGCATCATTGCTGAGTTACTACCGGTTCTAAAGAACCAGTCAGAACCCACCTCTGATACAAACACATCGATCTCCAGACCTCAGAGGTCATTGCTTTCTGCTTTTTTAGAATTTAACTCTTTGTGGTGCTAAAAGATTTCTTCATTTATCTTTCATTTTCTTGAGCCAACAAAAAACTGTGGCACTCTTGACATTCTTTGGATGACATAGGTGAACTCTGCCAACCAATGTGTGGGTCTAGAACTCTCACCAGTTAGAAGTAGGTCACAGTAAGACTAGGGTTACCAGGTATCTGAGCAGGGAAAGGAGGACACAAAAAATTGAAAAGGAGAACAAATGGGGTGGAACAGAAGACACACTAACAGTATAACTTTCTTGGTATCTATGAAAAAAGGTATAGTAAAAAAAAACTGCCAAAAATGTACATTTATGCCTACATTTATATGAAATTACTTCTTTACAGCATCAGAAAGACTGCTGTTTCAGTTGAAACATTTTTCCCTAACACATTGTTATTTTCAAGAACATTTGCTAGTGATAATAGAGAATTGATGAGGTGCTTTTCAGATTTCACCATAGAAACGTATTGGTGGATCACGTGATCTACAGACTCCAGTGATGAAAGATTTGAAGGGCCTGGGTTGAAGCTGATTGATGGAATCAGGAAATAAATTAAATAACATAAATCTAGGCTATCAAGTCTATCAGCAGAGGAGGGAAAGAAAGAAAGAAGCAGATAATTTACAAGTTCACAAGTTGGAATGACTACTGTTGGGAAGGCAGAGCAATTTTTTTTTTAAGATGCTCAAAAAGCCAAGCAATATTTGATTTTAAAACTATGCCTGTAAGATGGAGAATGTGAGGGTTCAAAAGGAGGATATAGCAGTGGTGAAATCCAAATTTCTTTACTACCTGTGGTAGTAAACCCACACCTATCTGTGAGTGTGGCTTGATGGGTGGTGTGTGGTTTCGTGGGCATGGCAGGGGAAGGATATTGCAAAATCTCCATTCCCTCCCCACTCTTAGACCAGCCAGAGGGGGTATTTTCTGGTTCTCCGAACTACTCAAAATTTCCGCTACCAGTTCTCCAGAACCTGTCAGAGCCTGCTGGATTTCACCCCTCATTTTGCTGTATGATATAGCCTCATTTTGCCTAACATCTCACAACTGTAGGTGAGACCTAAGTGGATTTTATCTCGTAAGTGCAAAGAAGTTCTAATTTTCTAAAAGAACCACCTAAAACGGAATCTGGAGGGGAAAATATAGAACGCTTAGGGGAAACAATTAAGTCCAGGATAACATAAGACAACCTAAGTATATTGGAACAGTTTGACCTTAAACGTTAAAGACTAGAGGGATGTCTCCCATGGATCTGAGGTCTTAGATGCAGTTCTTCTTCCTGATAAAGGTCACCAAAGCACTGTAACCAAATGTATAGTCCGGGTGTTTCATCTTTTACCAACTGATTTCAATTATCCGTGGCAAAAGAGGAATGAGTAGTAGAAAGACAGGGGGATTCTAAATTATTATCTGGATCCCCCACACCATCTTCAAAATGGGGTGAGATGATGATACAGTAAGTGCCTCGCCTGGATACCTATTGTTATCCTGGCCTTGCCTTTGTGGGAGTCTGTACAATATATTGTATAAAGGCAAGTATGAAGAAGACATCTGTGGGAGGGAGATATTTATAAACAGCATTCAGATCTTATCTTCTGTTTTGAGCATCTCAACTTTTATTTCCACCACAGATACTACCAAGGACACATATTAACAAGTTACAATATCTACACAAATATTAAAGAAAGGAAAACCTCATATGTATTACAGAAACAAATTTGATCTACGCGCTATAGGGTACTAAATCTGCCTTTAGATTACCCCACTTGCTCCACAAATCAGAAATTGGCAAATTCTAGAAAACCCTCTTCAACTTTTTTCCAGTCTGTAAAATCAAAAGTAGCAGGATAATTACAAGAATAAGGGCAATATCAAGGCTATACAGGAAGCAGTCTCCTGAATTCTGATAGGATGGAAGCATTAAGGTAAAGGTAAAGGTTTCCCTCACACATATGTGCCAGTCGTACCCAAGTTTAGGGGGCGGTGCTCATCTCCGTTTCAAAGCCAAAGAGCCAGCGCTGTCCCAAGACGTCTCTGTGGTCATGTGGCCGGCATGACTAAATGCCAAAGGTGCACAGAACGCTGTTACCTTCCCACCAAAGGTGGTCCCTATTTTTTACTTGCGTTTTTATGTGCTTTCGAACTGCTAGGTTGGCAGAAGCTGGGACAAGTAACGGGAGCTCACCCCATTACATGGCACTAGGGATTTCAACCACTGAACTGCCAACCTTTCGATCAACAAGCTCAGTGTCTTAGCCACTGAGTCACCGCATCCCATGTAAGCATTAGACCAAGAATTACTTATCTGAGATAAGAGATTTGAGAATGGAGATTTTGCAGTATCCTTTCCCTGCCACCAAACCACGCCACGCCCACCAAGCCACGCCCACAGAACTGGTAGTAAAAAAAATTGGATTTCGCCACTGGTACAGGTGAATGACAGACTTAGGCAACTGATTGATGGACTATCTAGTCCATCTATAGATAAACATGACTTTAATTCCTCAGTTATTTATAGATCACCCCTCTATAAATGTTATTATCCATCATTGGTTGCTACTCACGGTGGTCAGATGTTGCAGCAGGTATGAAACATCAATCATATCTGCCAGAATAAGAAGTCTGGTAACAGCAGTCAGAAGAGCACGTGCTATTTGCACAACAGCCTCTCTTTTAGATAAACTACAAGGATCGTCCGTGAATTTTTTTGCTGTTATCTTCAAAGCTTCACCTGCAAAATAAAAATATAAGTGAGGTCACTCAAATGCCCATAATAAAGTGATAAAGGTAGACCATCTATTCAGAATTTTACCAGTTGATTTACCATCTACCATTACAGATAAATCCCTGTAATTTGGAGCCAATTTGGTCATTTCTTTACTTAGTCATTCCATGGAAAAATAGGGGCCAAAACTACGGTAACTGAAATCATCCTGTTTCACAACCATGATGTGTGCTCTACCTTCTTGTATTTCACTTTTAACAGTGCTTCCAGCTAATAAAATAGCATTTGAAAACTCTATTCAATATTTGGCTGTTTCCATATTGCCACCTTTTATGTATCTTGGCTCGTTGAGAAAAGCCTCGTGGGTTTTTCTCACAATCCTGCAAAAAAAAAAAAGGTATCTTAGCTTGCAAGGTAGCCCTTAGATCCCAGTTCCTAGCTTGCTTAAAATAACATGTTCTGAACCAGGGGTGGGTTCTAACTTACCTTGCCGCCAGTTCGCTTCCTCCCGTGCCATGTGGCTGCGCCTCATGGGCGTGCGCACACTTCACACACGTGCACATGCGCAGTACAAAAAAATCCCCCCAAAAAAGGCCGAAAACAAGATGGTGATGCATGCACAGTGCCGGAAACTTGGCTTCTGCGCATGCACAGAAGAAAAAACGGAAAAAATTCCCAAAAAAATATGGCGACATCCACAGACCAGAACTGGTTCCGTGACGTCACCAGCAGCTTACTACCTACTCTATAGAACTGGTCCGAACCGGTAGGAACCCACCTCTGTTCTGAACATGCTGGGAATAAACCTAGGCATGGGGTGCATTTCCAGCATGCTGACCAAAATGTGCCAACACTGATCACCACCACTACACTTGTCTTTAGTGGGGAACGATGCATGTGACATGGGTTATATGGATGATGTTATTGACCAGAACAATGAAAGTACCAAAAATCAACATCTATGACCCCATATAATGATGACCATGGTTTTTGGAAGATTGGGTCATAGATTGAAAGAAGGGTTAGTGGTAAAGTACATGAAGGAACAAATGAAACCAAAGAGAGAGAAAATGATACATATGGAGAAGTCCATCTTATCTGAGGACTTCTGGGCGTGTAAATCTGAAAACTGATATTTTATAAGCTATTATAACAACAAAATGGCAATAATTATTATCCAAGGAAGAACTGAGCATCTAAATTTCTGCATACTAAATTGGAAGATAATCAATAATATTGTCACTTCTGACACCCCAGATTAATTTCCAATCAGTAATCAGAGCAACCATTCCAAGAAATCAAATTTCATAGCCAGGTAGATCAATCTTTACTTTCCATACTTAATTACCTTTTTTATTTGAACGATGCAGCCTTATCTACCATGGTTTGTAGATTAAGAAGTGCAAATTATATCATAATGGGATTACAGAGTTTCATCAGTGGGGTTATGTCTGGCATTAAAATTATCAGCTGTGATCAATTTTGAATTTGGCTTAGCCATTACTTCCAGAAGTATCCCAGCTGCCAAGTTGGTTTAAGTAATCTCCCAACTTAAAGAGCCCCTTCAAAATATGGAGGGCATATAGGAAATGATATCAACCTTCAAAACAATGACTAGTTCTGCTGATAATAAGGCACAAGGAAACACCTCACTGGACCTCACTGATTCAACCACGAATATGTTACTGCAAAAGCTAAAAAGCTCATTCAAGCTTGAGATAGGCCAGGTAACACAATAAGTCACACATATGACTGGAAAACTCTATAAATAGTCTTCAAGTTACAACCATTCATTAAGCAACCGTTCAAATTCACAACACCACTGAACGAGTGGCACTTATGATTAATTCTCACAGTTGTGAGAATGTGGAGCTGTGGCAGTTCCCCTGCAGTCACATTTGGGCACCTGGCAACCAGCTCACACATATAAGGATTGAAATATCCCACAGACGTCATTCGCAACCTTCCCTGCCTGCATCCCACAAGCAAAGCCATTGAGAAAACTACCAGAGAACTACCAGAGAACTTTGTAAGACAACTCCTACAACTCATTCCTGCCATTTTTCTCCTGAGGAGTCCTGCTATGGAGTACAAGATCCCTTCAACTCTGTAGGATACACCTGCCCACAGCACTCCCTCCACCCCCACTGGCTCACCTTTGCTCCCTAACACCCACCTGTGCATCCCCCAAACAGTTCCCATGCACCCCCAGCCTGGGACTCCTCCTTCTTCTTGGTTAATAACCTGTGTGGTCCTTGGACTCCAACAACAGTGGGCTCTCAAGACTGCCATCACTAAGTACCTTAGTCACATGACATCAGGTTTTATGATGGCATCGCTTAGCAACAGCAACCCCAGTCCCAATGTCCCTCATAACCCAAGAGCTACCTGTATTGAATTTATTTAGATATATATTTATCTGTAAAGTTTTATTGCTTCTAACCTTGTAAGCCACCCAGAGTCACCTTGTGGTGAGATGAGCGGCAAAGAAATCAGAGAGAGAAGCAAGCTATAATCTTGAAGGCCTGACTGCATTTTCCCTTCCCTCTCTCGTCATATATTCTACAAAATGAAGACGGAATCAGTCTGAGTTCTTGAATAGAATAGAATAGAATAGAATAGAATAGAATAGAATAGAATAGAATAGAATAGAATAGAATAGAATAGAATAGAATTTGCTGTCTCTCTGTTTCCTGGCCTTAAAGTTTGTTTTTATAGCTGTTGGCTCTGCCTAGTTTCTCAATGGCTCTCTATCCTAATAGGGCCTTCAGAGAAACTAACAGGTACTGCATGTAGAGTATTGCATGTGAAAAAATACAACAAGACTCTTCTGGGGAAAGAGTGGAAAAAATAGGAACTTTGTAAGACCAACTGAGGAAGATAGCTCAAGCGGTGGAAAACACACAGGTAATCCTTGTTTTGCAACTGCCTTACATATTCAACAACCGTTTGTAGTTACAGCAGTGATGGAAAAAGTAACTTAGTGATCAATCCTCAAATGTATGCCCTTCGCAAAAGGAAGCTGAAATAACATCATAAGCACAGTTGCGCTTTCACGTTGCTTCACTTAACAACAAAGCTGCCCATCCCAATTGAAGTCACTAAACAAGGCCCGCCTCTCAATTATTTAGAATTGGAGGCATATGGTCCTCTTCTTCGAACAGGATATTCTTGAGAAATAAAGATGGAATAAGCATTCCTGCCAAGGACCCAGCCCTCCTGCACTTTTGCAAAACTGCAAAATCTGCCAGAGGCAGACTGAGGTAACTGTGTGTTTATGTCTTTGATTATGACTGTGTTTCTCCTCCCTGATGCACCTGACTGATTATTGCTGTTTGGTTACCATTGTTTTTATTAGCGTGGTACTATTAGTTTAATCCTAATATGTAAACTACTTAAAATGACTTTTGTAATTGAGCAATAAATAAATGTTTCCCTCAAGCTGAGAGTCCCATTTCAATCAGAGGCACTGGAGGGTAGGGATGTCCAACTTTGGCAACTTTGAGCATGGCTGGCTGGGGAATTGTGGGAATTGAAGTCCACAAGCCTGAAGTTGCCAAGGTTGGACACCCCTGCTATAGGGTCTTATTTGTGTGTCTGTCTATGATCTGAGGCATAGAATCTACTGTAAACTGCTTTGATTATTATTGATTATTAATAATAATTTTATTATTTTTTAATAATTTAATAAGATCATGTTCTGACCCAGCCTTCACGAGCCCCACTCAACAGCCTACTCGTGAAGAGAAACCAATTTTTATTTAGAAAGGCAGGAATACAGGACATTCACTGACAAAGGTCCAGGTCAGTGATGGCGAACCTATGGCATGCCATTTCTGAGAGCACGCGAGGCGTTGCTCTGTCAGCTCCAGCACGCTGGCCACCTAAATTTTGGGCTTGATTTTTGGCCATTTTTCACCCTCCGGAAGCTTCAGGACACTTCCCTGAGGGCTCCGGAGGCTTCAGGGAAGCAGGCTGAAAAACGGGAGGCTGAAAAACGGCCCAACAGGCAAACCGGAAGTCCGTTCCTGAATTTCCGGTTTGCCTGTAGGGCCGTTTTTCGCCTTCA
>JANHFT010003863.1:48589-60409 GCA_032467955.1 Pseudoxenodon macrops
TCAATGTATCAAGCCCAATCGTAACTACTCATTAATTTTCAAGCTTTAACTGTCAATTTATCAAGCCCGATCACATAATTTCGTAGCAAAGCATGGGTATCCAGCTACTAGTATATTATATTAATTATTTCCCTGCTAATGCTAAAGACAAGAATGTCCTTACCATTAGTTTCATTACACAATAACAGCAAAAGTTTTTATGCACCATGATTTTGAAATTTAAAGTCAACAATTAAAAAAAATATAAGAACAGTGAAATAGAAATGTGAGACAAACATTCAGAAATAATTAAGGTGAGCAAATAACATGATTATAATGTATAACAGCTGAACACTCTGATGGTTTTAGAAAAAAGGGCTAATATAGCCTTTTAAATTTAATTTATAGAGACCTGGGGGGGGGGTGTTGAGGATTTTGCACAATATTTTAGCCTGTTCCTAGCAATGCATTTTCCTGGACAGATGTTCTAATATTGTTCCTGGGTTCTGTTGAAGCCATTTTCCCATCTTAGGACTAACACCCCTAAGTGCTCTTACCATCACTATGACCACTCTGGCCCTTACTTTCCACATTCACTCTAGTTCGGGGATGTCAAATTCAAGGCCCGCGGGCTGGATCCAACGCGCAGGGTGTTTAGATCAGGCCCGCGGGAAACAGCAAAGAACCGGCCTATGTTGCCTCTGCCAGCAAAAATGGAGCTTGGGAGGTCTGCGTGCTGCCCTCCCAAGCTCTGTTTCACTGGCAGAGGGTTGCAGGAGGCCATTGCAGCCGAAAACAGAGCTTGGGAACCCGTTTTCACTGGCAGAATGCTCAGGTCACCACAGGCGCCCCTAACATGAGTGACATCGAGCTGGCTACACCGACCCTGGCCATGACCACCTGGCCCCCCCAAGGTCAAACACAACCCTGAAGCGGCCCTCAATGAAATCAAGTTTGACACCCCTGCTCTAGTTCCTCCTTCAGGCCCTGGTAGTTCTCCAGCTTCTACTCCTCCTTCCTGATGTTACTAACAGTAGGGACCACTATTGCTATCACCGCCACTGTCTTCTGGTCCTTCTCTACGATGTCTGGTTGATTCATCTGGATCTAGAAGTCCCACGGAATCTTGGCTCTGTTACTGTCCATGGTTTCTACGGAATCTCCTATCTGAACTTCGGAGGGACGAGCCAGTATACTTTGCAGTTGTTCCTGTGCACAATGCCAGTAACTTGGTTGTGACATTCAGTGTGTGTTGTTTCTGCCTGCACCTTACACCCTTGCCTCCATGTGTTGGAGTGTCTCTGAGCCAAAGTTGCACACGCATCATTCAGTGTACCGTTCCAATAATTCCATTTACTCGTTTCATTTTTTTTTCTTTTTGATCCGCTGCTTGTTTTCATTGGAGGGCAAAATGTTTTCCAAACACAAATGTGATGAATTTATGAGATGGCAACGATGAAAGATGAATCAGCTGTGCAGAAAGAAGATGCAGTCAGGGGGGATATTTCTACAAATTTTATTTGATTATTTCATAAATCTGGCAGAATTAATAATAGCAAATGCAAAATTGCAAAATTGGGGAAATATTTCCTGCTGGGAATTTCCAATTGACAGGAAAAATTACACACTTTCAACATTAAAGACAGATGTGTGCTGAGCGGAGCAGAGCTGGCAAATTTTTACGCAGGCTTGCAGAAATGTTCTCCCCTGCAGGAGTGTTGCTTCTATAGACAAAAAGAAGGAAGTAACCACCCATTTGTTCCTGGCTTTGATCTGGTCTCACCTATGCTTATTTTGAAATCTCCTTCATCTTGGCTTATAAAAACATGGTTTATGATTTCATCAATCAATTGTGGCTTATCAATTTACTATGGTTTAAGCAAGCCATGCCCTATCAGGAACTTAAACCCAGTTGTTAAGTTGGACCTCCTGCAATGTAATGTTGCAACTTCTTTCCATTGCTTGATGGTTTGAAGAAGACACTTGTAGGGCTTCTTGGGACTGGAGGAGGGAGGGGCTGGTGGCTGGAGGAAAGAAAGGAGGATGGTTCAGCCATTAAAAGGTGAATTATTTGACTGGAGGAGGTGATGACTTAACCATTCCTGTTTCAAGATACTAAGAGGCTGTACCCCGAATTTTCAGTGATTGTGGGGAAAGGGGAGGTTGAAGGACCACAAAAAAAAGGTGTGGAGCAAAGGCTCCATTCATGATGACTTTTGATGGAAATATGTTGTTGTTAGTTGAGAAGTCATGTCCGACCCATCGTGACCCCATGGACAACATTCCTCCAGGACTTCCTGTTCTCTACCATCCTCTGGAGTCCATTTAAGCTCACGCCGACTGCTTCAGTGAGTCCATCCAGCCACCTTGTTCTCTGCCGTCCCCTTCTTCTTTTGCCCTCCATCTTTCCCAGCATTAGGCTCTTCTCCAGTGAGTCCTTCCATCTCATTAGGTAGCCAAAGGATTTGAGTTTCCTCTTCAGGATCTGGCCTTCTAAAGAGCAGTCAGGGTTGATTTCCTCTAGGACTGACCGGTTGGATCTCCTTGCAGTCCAAGGGACTCGCAGGAGTCTTCTCCAGCACCAGAGTTCAAAGGCCTCAATTCTTTGTTGCTCAGCCTTCCTTATGGTCCAACTTTCACAGCCATCCATTGCAACTGGGAAAACCATCGCCTTGACTAGATACACTCTTGGTGGCAGGGTGATGTCTCTGCTTTTTAGTATGCTGTCTAGATTTGTCATAGCTTTCCTCCCCAAGCTTATGTAGTACTTATGTAATACTAGTCTTTATTTACACATATTGACCTTTGCCACCTCATGTGATTGCTCTTTATAGTTTTAGTCACATAAGACTCTCACATAAATGCCTTTAGTAATAAAGGTAATCCTTAACTTACAACAGTTCGTTTAATGGCCGTTCGAAGTTACAACGACACTGAAACAAATAATTTAAGATTATTTTTCACACTTATGACCATTGCAGCATCCCCATGCTCACGTGATTTACATTCAGATACTTGATAAATGGCTCCTATTTATGACGGTTGCAGTGTCCTGGGTCATGTGATCACTTTTTGTGGCTTTCTGACAAGTAAAATCAACCTGGATGCCAGGCTCACTTAACAAAGGTGCTACTAATTTAACAACTGCACTGATTCGTTTAACAAATGGGGGAAGAAAAATTGTAAAATGGGGCAAAACTCACTTTTAACAGATTTCTCATTTAGCAACATACATTTTGGGTTCAATTATGTTTGTAAGTCGAGGACTACGTGTACAGAAACGGGGTGGACTAGAATCCAGTGTTAGCCGTACCTGTGTCACGTAGCGATCCCAGCAAATAGCAAGGATAATACCCACAAACTTTGGTACATTTTGGGCATATGTGAGTCTCGGTGGCGCAATACTGCAGTAATGCAGGCTTCTTCTGCTGACTGCCAGCAGTTTGCCAGTCTCACCAGGCTCAAGGTTGATTCTATCCATCCTTCCAAGGTGGGTAAAATGAGGACCCAAGACTGTTGAGGGCAATAGGCTGACTCTGTAAACCGCTTAGAGAGGGTTGTGAAGCGGTATACACATCTAAGTGCTATTACTATTGCTATATGCAGCAAGTACAGCCAATGCTTCGTTTTATCCCAAGCAAGGGCAATTCTTTTTTTTTAGCAAGCTGAGTCCTAAACTAGAGACTATTTTAAAAGCCAACGTAACACTGTTGCTTAAGAATAATCCCATAAATTGCTTTGTCCAGGCAGCACCTTGACATAGAATCAAACGCAGGTTGAGTTTGAGGTCATTTTAATTTTGAATTACTGTATGCCCTTATTATTACAAGCTAATGAACTTCAGTTTTGTTTAATTGAAATGATAAATTTAGTTCATAATAACTTTTCTAATAAACTGGCCTAAAGAAGATGGGAAACTGAAAAGCCAGATCTAAATTACTCTTCGGAAAATAATTGCCTATTAAAGCATTTTTATTTAAGCAAGTCTTTGTGGAAGCAGACATGAATGCTAAAGTTCTGATACATACTGGACATTGCTTTTTATTCATTGTGTTTTAATATGTTTATGTGTCTAATTGTGTTTAATAATAGAGCTCCATTGTTTGGTTAGTCTTTGAACATATTTGGAAAAAAGGCAGGATATAAATTCCATAAATGAACAAAGCCAGCCTTTTCAATGAATTGTGTGGTTGACCAAAATCGAAAGCTAGCATTTAGTCATGAGAATCACGGGCAGGAAGCAATTTGGTCTCGTTCAGGAAGTGGTGACAATGTATATTTCTAATACTCCCATTTGTGGAAACAAAAATCCTCCACATAAAGAAATTTCATCCAAATAAGATATTAAGAATAAGGTTTTCCTGTAAATAGTTGCATATTTCCTTCTTTTCCTATTGAGCCCTCCTCCTCCTCCCTTTCTCTGTGACATTAAAACCATTAAACTAAACTTGGCAGTGAAACTATCTTAAATGGTTGTAATGCTTCTTTAACATTTTTAACTAGCTCAATCACTTAAGTAAATCGGTGGCTTTAAGTCTCTAACCTTGTTATAGAGTAACTTAATTCTTCCTAATGGTCTTGGTATAAACCAGCTTAATTATTCCTAATTGTCAAGACTGCTTTTTCTCTACTTTGTGGAGGCAGGTTCTAGTAGACCCCCAAAACCCATGGATAATGGAGAGCAATTTCATAAACTAGAAGTTGTTAATACTTGGAACATTAGTATTAGGGTCTGAAACAAAGAAGCACTTCGGAGTGGGTGTGAATATGTGTGATTTGCTGCATTTGTCTGCACTTCCTTAAGGTAGCCATGACTTTTTCTGGCCTTGCGTGGGAGCTGTATGGAACCAGAATGGCAGATATTTAAATTAAAAATTAAGTGCTGACAGAGAGCCAGAAACCTGTTTTTCTAACTATCAAGTTGCTAACAAGGTTCTAAAAAGTGATTGCCTCCTTAGACCTACAGCATGATGATAGTTCCACAACCAACAAAAACTTTTAATTCTTCTTCTACCTTCTTGTAAATGTAATTCTCCGCTTTCAACCACAAACTTTTCTAAGCAAATGTCTTGAGTGAATAATTCACTTTTACAAGCAGTAGCATGATAGATGTTATCATAATAGATGTTAGATGTCTAATAAAGCTGCCTTTTGTTGATATACATTTAAAACAGTCTTTTAGGAAGGTGTTGATAAATTATGTGAAGATAATGATCCACTGGTTGAGCTTCCTGCTTTAAACTTATTTTCTCCCTCTGAATTTCATCAGCAGTTTAATTTAGCAGTAAAAACTAGAGAAGTACAGTTCACGGTTTTACTTAAGTTTTGTTTTCCTACTATTACAGGCAGTGCTCGGTTTACAGAGGTTCATTTAGTGACTGTTTGAAGTTACAGCAGCACTGAAAAAAGTGGCTTATGACCATTTTTCACACTTATGACCTCTTGTATCCCCATGGTCACATGGTTTACATTCGGATGCTTGACAACCTAACTCACATTTACGACGGTTGCAGTGTCCCACAGTCACGTGAACCCCTTTTGGTGACCTTCTGACAAGCAAAGTCAATGGGGAAAGTAGATTTGCTTAACAACCGTGTTACTAATTTAATAACTGCGGTGATTCACTTAACAACCGTGGCTGGAAAACAAAGTAAAATTCACTTAACACATGTTTCACTTCACAACAGAAATGTTGGGCTCTATTGTGGACGTAAGTCGAGGTCTACCTGTGTTGTTGTTAGTTGCAAAATTGTGTCTGACCCATCGCGACCCCATGGACAACTTTCCTCCAGGCCTTCCTGTCCTCTACCATCCCCCGGAGTCCATTTACGCTCACGCCGACTGCTTCAGTGACTCCATCCAGCCACCTCGTTTTCTGCCGTCCCCTTCTTCTTTTTTTGCCCTCCATCTTTCCCAGCTTCAGGCTCTTCTCCAGGGAGTCCTTCCTTCTCATTAGGTGGCCAAAGTATTTGAGTTTCCTCTTCAGGATCTGGCCTTCTAAAGAGCAGTCAGGGTTGATCTCCTCTAGGACTGACCGGTTGGATCTCCTTGCAGTCCAAGGGACTCGCAGGAGTCTTCTCCAGCACCATCGTTCAAAGGCCTCAGTTCTTTGGCCTTTCTCAGCCTTCCTTATGGTCCAACTTTCACAGTCATCCATTGCAATTGGGAAAACCGTAGCCTTGACTACACCATAGCCTACCTGTACAGGAATTCTTTTGCATGGGATCTAGAATGTATTCTATTGAAGAGGCACATTTTAAATTCAGTTGTGCTCTTAGTGGCTCATGGGACCCTGGAGGAATAAGAAAGCTTTTCTTAATTGAATGGAGCTTGGTAGGGTTTGCTTGAAATATCAATATGCATTTTCCTTCTTTTTCAGATTTAATACTGTGTACAAATGACATGAACGTAAACATCCCACAGTTGGCAGACAGCCTATTTGAAAGGACAACTAACAGTAGCTGGGTAGTAGTCTTCAAATCTCTCATCACAACTCACCATCTCATGGTTCATGGAAATGAGGTAACACCTGCTTCTCTTATAACTTCAATTACTGCCTGTGAAACATGCTAGATTCCCCCTTTCCTATAATTACCAGCAATTATAGCCGGTTGGTAGGCTGGGGAATATTGCTTTGGAGATACACGTGGGTTCTTTTTTTTCTCCCTGGTGTCTTTCTTTTCCATCAGGGAGGAGGAAAAATAGTTCAAAAACAATAAAAAAAAACAAAGAAAGGACTAGCAAATACATGTCGGAGACCAAAATACCAGAATATATCACAATCCAATTTACATACAAAGGAAGACTGGTGTATTTTGGCGTGGCAGGTTTGTTTGCACCTCAGTTTAAAAGTGCTCAGTTTGCTAGTTTCAAAACAAAAAGCAGTCTGAAGGACATTGTATTTTAAATGATATTCATTAGTTATTGTATGATTGAAGCATGGTAAACAAAAGGGGAAAAAAGTAACTTAAAAACTGCTCATCCATAATTTATAAAGATACATAGACTTGGCAACATCATATATAATAGGAAGGTAACCATAACCATTCTGCCAACCTAGCATTTTGAAAGCATGTAAAAATGCAAGTAGAAAAATAGGGACCACCTTTGGTGGGAAGGTAACAGTGTTCTATGCACCGCCGTTTAACCATGCCGGCCACATGACCACAGAGACATCTTTGGACAGCGCTGGCTCTTTGGCTTTGAAACAGAGATGAGCACTGCCCCCTAGAGTCAGGAACGACTAGCACATATATGCAAGGGGAACCTTTACCTTCACTTATGTGAAATATAGCACTTTAGGAAATCCAATGTTGTTCATTTAAAATGTTAGTTATTTTAAAACAACAATAAGAAAAATATCAATATAAACTATTTCTTCTCTTTTCAAATCTACATTCTGGATTTGGGGCTGAGTGATCCTTACACAGTTGAGGAGAAATTCAAAACATTGGTCCTATGTTTGGTCTTATTGGTCCGATTGCTAAATGCACATCTGGGTTGCAGGTTTATATGTAAGACAGATTTCTGTTTCTCTTTATACATATAGGAAGTGATCTTGTAACAGTGCAGTTGTACACCTATTAATACAGTTGTAACTCCTACTGATCTCAGCAAGACATATTCCTTAGTATAATTGTGTTACATTACAAGTCACACCAAATGAAGTTGGAATGATTTCTAGTTGAACTACACAAAATCAAACATTCTACCTAGATATTTCCACAGCCAAAAAAAACTGCAGGCAAAAAAAAAGATATCTTGGGGGGCGGAGTATAGAAAGTAACATGTCCATTCTGCTTAATATAATTTTAAATATACACCTTTTGAGTGGAACACCACCTATTCAGTGATATCATAATACCACCAGACAGCCTCCTATAGCTCTTCAGAATGTGTGGCCTCTGACTGCCAAAACTGTCTGTCTATTATGGTTAATTTATTTTATTGCACTTTCCTAATATAAATAGAACATGGATAAAGGGTCTCCTCCCTCCCTCTTCTCCATTGGCCAAGTGTGATTGGACACACAAGGAATTTGTCTTTGGTGCATGTGCTCTCAGTGTACATAAAAGGACAAGATACATTTGTCAAGAATCATAAGGTGCAACACGTAATGATAGTCATAGGGTACAAATAAGCAATCAGGAAACAATATCAATAAAAGTCGCAGGATACAAGCAACAAGTTACAGTCCTACTGTCATAAGTGGGAGGGGATGGTGATGGGAACGATGAGAAGACTAATAGTAATAATAATGAAGTCTTAGTAAATAGTTTGAGAGTGTTGAGGGAATTATTTCTTTAGCAAATAATTGAGACTCAAGTACAGATATATATGCTTTTCCACATTGTTAGTTACAATTGTACCAGTCAGAATTACTTCAATAGTTGAGAAAAAAATATCCTGTTGCTCTGGTTTTTGATTTTTTAAGTGCTTTCCTCTATAAATACTAGTAGCGCTTTTTACATAAATGCAAGGAATGTGTTTCCAAGCTTCAATTTATAAATGTTATTAACTTTCTCTGGGTTATCCTTGTAAATTTCAGGAAGGCACAGTGATGGTGACCCCAGCCCACAATACGTCAGCTGACTTCAATATCACCACCTCAGAGCTGAAAAGTCTGATGCAATTTCGAAAGAAAGAAGCTGTGAACAAAATAAGAGAATTATACGGCGACATCTTTGAAATCTGTAATCGTCTGAAAACCTCTCCAACAAGTGGAATATCTTCATCAGAAGTAGAGCTTAGGAAATCTGTGTTTGGAAAAAACTTTATACCCCCTAAAAAACCCCTAACATTCTTTGAACTGGTATGGGAAGCACTGCAGGATATGACATTATGTATCTTGGAAGTTGCAGCCCTGATATCATTGGGACTGTCGTTTTATCGTCCTTCAGGGGCTGATCTTGCAGCATGTCGTTTGGAAGATTTTGAAGGAGAAGGAGAAGGAGAAGAAACGAACACCGAATGGATTGAAGGTTGTGCTATTCTTCTATCAGTTGTTTGTGTGGTGTTGGTAACAGCTTTCAATGACTGGAGCAAGGAAAAACAGTTCAGGGGGCTGCAGCGTCGCATTGAAAAGGAGCAAAAAGTTACTGTCGTCAGGAGTGGGGATTTAACGCAGGTCCCAGTAATTGACTTAGTGGTTGGGGATGTCATGCAGATCAAATATGGGGATCTTCTACCAGCTGATGGCCTGCTTCTCCAAGGCTACGATTTGAAATTAGATGAAAGCTCCCTCACTGGGGAATCTGATCAAGTCAAGAAGACTTTGAAACAGGATCCTATGTTGCTGTCAGGTACCCACGTGATGGAGGGCTCTGGAAAAATGGTTGTTACAGCTGTTGGTATTAACTCACAAACTGGCATTATCCTCACTTTACTTGGAGTTGGAGAGCATGAGAAACCAAAAGAGGCCAACAAGAATGGTTCCCCTACGAACAAAGAAAGGAAAAAAGTGGAAGAGAAGGAAACACAGGAAACTGAGGAAAGCCCAAAGCACAAAAAAGAAAAATCTGTCCTCCAGGGAAAACTTACCAGATTAGCCGTGCAAATTGGCAAAGCTGGGCTGGCAATGTCTATAATCACCGTCACTGTTCTTATAGCCTCTTTTCTCATTCGAACATTTGTGGTAGAGAAGCGCATTTGGACTGTTGAGTGTACGCCTGTGTATATACAACATATGGTGAAATTCTTTATTATTGGCGTGACCATTTTGGTTGTAGCTGTGCCTGAGGGCCTCCCACTTGCGGTAACCATCTCCCTCGCCTATTCTGTGAAGCAAATGATGAGAGATAATAATTTGGTCCGGCATCTGGATGCCTGCGAAACTATGGGCAATGCAACAGCCATTTGCTCAGATAAAACCGGGACCTTAACAATGAACAGGATGACAGTGGTTCAGATTTTTGTTGGGGGTAAACATTATAAAATTGTTCCTGCCCCTATTTTACTTCATCCTACTTTGTTGGCTTATCTGCTGAAGGGTATTTCTGTTAACTGTGCTTATACGTCCAAAATCCTGGCTCCTGAAATAGAAGGAGCCCTGCCCCGTCATATTGGCAATAAAACTGAATGTGCTTTACTGGGCTTGCTTGTAGAATTAAATCTGGATTATGAGGCCATGAGGACTAAGATCCCAGAAGAAGCATTGTATAAAGTGTATACCTTCAATTCTGACAGGAAATCTATGAGCACAGTTTTGAAAAATGCTGCCGGTGGTTATCAGCTCTTCAGCAAAGGTGCTTCTGAAATACTTCTTCAAAAATGCACCAAAATATTGAATTCTGCTGCCGAGCGTGAACCTTTTTCCAGAAAGGATAGGGAAAATGTGATTAAAAATGTGATTGCCCCAATGGCTTCTGAGGGACTCCGAACCATCTGCATTGCTTTCAAAGATTTTCCGGGTGGCCCTGATACAGACGAACCAGTATGGGACGAGGAGGACAGTGTTATTAAGGATTTAACCTGCATTGCGATTGTGGGCATTGAAGATCCAGTAAGACCCGAAGTTCCAGACGCAATCAGGAAGTGTCAGAACGCTGGCATCGTTGTCCGTATGGTCACCGGGGACAATATTAACACAGCGCGGGCAATCGCAGCCAAATGTGGGATTATGCGACCTGGGGAGACCTTTCTGTGTTTAGAGGGGAATGAGTTTAATAGATTAATTCGTAATCAGAATGGGCACATCAAGCAAGAATTGATGGACAGGATCTGGCCTACCCTAGCTGTGCTTGCAAGATCCTCCCCAGCCGATAAGTATAACTTGGTGGAAGGGATCATCAACAGCAACATCACAGAGCAAAGACAAGTGGTAGCAGTCACTGGGGATGGTACTAATGACGGGCCAGCATTAAAAAAGGCTGATGTTGGCTTTGCCATGGGAATTGCTGGAACAGATGTAGCTAAGGAAGCTTCTGATATTATTCTTACCGATGACAATTTTTCGAGTATTGTAAAAGCAGTGATGTGGGGTAGAAACGTGTATGATAGCATTTCCAAATTTCTTCAGTTTCAACTTACAGTCAATGTAGTAGCTGTGATAGTTGCTTTTACGGGTGCTTGCATCACCCAGAATTCCCCTCTGAAGGCAGTTCAGATGTTGTGGGTTAATCTCATTATGGATACCTTTGCTTCTCTTGCTTTAGCCACAGAAAAGCCAACCGAAGCGTTGCTGAAACGGAAGCCGTACGGTAGAAATAAACCACTCATCTCCCGTATAATGATGAAAAATATTTTCTTACATGCCATTTATCAGATGGTAGTGGTCTTTTCACTACTGTTTGTAGGAGACCAATTATTTGATATTGAAAGTGGACGAAGCTCAACGCTGCAGTCCCCACCCACCCAACATTACACACTCATATTTAACACATTTGTAATGATGCAAATTTGTAATGAAGTCAATGCTCGAAAGATTCACGGAGAACGGAATGTTTTTTCGGGAATATTCAAAAATAGCATTTTTTGCGGTGTCACTCTAGGAACCTTGATTATACAAGTTATAATTGTTCAGTTTGGAGGGAAGCCCTTTAGTTGCACGTCACTTACCCTAGAGCAGTGGCTGTGGTCTATCTTTTTTGGTCTGGGGTCCTTGGTATGCGGACAAGTCATCATTAGTATTCCTACCAGATATATGTGGTTCCTGAAAGAAGTTGGAGAGCAGCCACTCAAAGAGGACCTAATAGGACAAGAAGCATCTGAAGTGATTGACTTTGGCGAGCAGGAATTGCGTCACAGCCAAATTTTGTGGTGCAGGGGCTTAAGCAGAATACAAGCTCAATGCAGAGTAGTGAATGCCTTTCGCTATCCTGTGTATAAAACTCCACACTCAGC
>JANHFT010003863.1:90357-106742 GCA_032467955.1 Pseudoxenodon macrops
AGTCATGCCGGCCACATGACCACGGAGACGTCTTTGGACAGTGCTGGCTCTTTGGCTTTGAAACAGAGATGAGCACCACCCCCTAGAGTTGGGAACGACTAGCACAAATGTGTGAGGGGAGCCTTTACCTTTTTACACACACCAACAATCACAATATCAAAAGGACAACTGGATGGGAGAAAATAGAAATCTTTCCAGAGCAAGAATGACAGGGCTTTGAATAAGGTGATTCTGGGTGTTGCATGTTCCTGACTACTGATAAGATGTTACGTAGGTGAAGAAGCTTCAGGATTTCTGAAATGGAAGTTACTCATAATATCACTGCCTCTGCTTTTTATCATATGAAGTGCAACGTGTTTTCCTATTCAAAATACAGCAGATGAAATTGTCTGCACAATTTTGTCATTTGTTTATTCTGTCAGAAACATCACAATTAAAATAAGTCATACTATATGACATAAAATTTAAAATACAAGATTAAAATATGTAGAAATTAAAAGCTTCCCCGAAAAATGTGTGCTGTTAACACATTTGGGCATTCCCTGGGCAGTAGCTTATAACTGGCTAATCCTTTCAACCCAGAAGCATCCGAAGTGTAGTGAGGTGCTCATATTTAATCTGGCTATGCTATTTTGTACTCATAATTATTTTATTTTCCGTAATAGGTCCATACACCTTTGTCCAACAACATCTCATGATAGGCACAGATCCACGTGCAATTCTGAAAGACCTATTGCCAGAAACAATTCCTCCTCCTGAATTGGATAATATGACATTATGGCAAATTGTCGTTAATATTCTCTCAGAACCACCTAAAAGAAAAAAGAGAAAAGATATTAATACTATAGAAGATGCAGTGAAACTCCTGCAAGAATGCAAAAAAATAATTGTATTGACTGGAGCTGGGGTATGTATTCACAAACAGAATATATCATAGTTTGATGTTTTAATATGCTCATTGAGTATAAATGCTATGTGAATAATTGCTCTGTGCCATATAATTGTTATCCCTAAGCAAATAGTTGTGATTGCACATATCAGTGCAGCTTATGGTGCATAAAAGCATGAAACCCTGCAAATACTTAAGGTACATATTTTACTTGCAGGAACAATTTTATAAATTAAGTATTTTCCCTCTTCTGAAAGCAATAAGGGTGAAGCCAAAACTGTAATCATTTTTAAACAGGAAGAGGCAACTTTGGGCCCTTCAGATTTTTTTATTTCTTGCTGTTGGTTATGCTGATTGGGGCCAAGTACTGGAAAGCACCAAATTGGTAATAGTTTCTGTAACTTTTTGAAATAACAGCAACCCTTAGTGTTGTAGTTCAAGTTATTTGCTGGTGACTCGTAAATAAGGAAAAGTATACCACTATGATCTGAATATAGTACTATATATATTCTCATATAAGCCCATCTGTGGATATGTTTACCCTCAGATTTTTAATGAAAATACCATGAAAAATGGGTCATTTGTGGATGTCAACCCACATTTTTCATGGTTATTTTGGATTTAAAAAAATTGATGGTCAGATTATCAGCAGATGGGCTTATTCACAAGGAAATTTTGAAACATGGTACTTTTAAAAATACGTACCATATATACTAACAAATACGCCCATGGACAGTTTGGGGGTGTATGTTGGCACCTGATATTTTCTGCTTATATGATTCTAGTATTATTAGTCTTGAGTTTCAGGAAACATGGTAGACCATCATGCTACTACTGCTAATAGAGTCAGGCTGCCTGTTTTCATTTTTGTGGAATGGTAATGACATCAATAAAATAAAGCAAGCATTATTACTTTACAATCTAACATGCTTGATTCTCTTAGCTCAGTGTTTCTTAACCTTGGCAATTTTAAGATATTTGGACTTCAACTCCCAGAATTCCCCAGCCAGCTTTGCTGGGAATTGAAGTCCAAACATCTTAAAATTGCCAAGGTTGAGAAACACTATCTTAGGTGCTCTGGCTACAGTTTTATTAGCATTTCCTCACATGGTAATTTTTTTCATGTAGATGTAAAGAAATACACTGTTTCTTTTGCAGTTAGACTTACCTCACATGTAGGTTTTTTTAAAGTGTATCAGTGAATATTTCACAGGTCATTCTTGATAAAAGAATCTTTGTTAATTGCAATGATATGATATTAGCAACTGTCAGCTATATATTCTATATTTTGCCATCCATTTCAGGTATCAGTTTCTTGTGGTATTCCTGACTTCCGATCAAGAGATGGTATATATGCCCGTCTAGCAGTTGATTTCCCAGATCTTCCTGATCCTCAAGCAATGTTTGACATAGAATACTTCAGAAAAGATCCAAGGCCATTTTTCAAATTTGCCAAGGTGCTAATTGTCTCTTTGATTTTTTAAATCTTTGGAAGATAATCATTTAAAAACTTCCAACAGACTTCGTACATCTAAATCTTTTTATTTGAACACCCCATTTAGGTCACATTGGGAAAGATCCAGTGAAGTTGTCCTGGTGAAATACTGTAGATCCACCAGCAAAATCGATTTTTCCCCTCATATATCTGCTTGCATCATAAATCTGCCCTGGATGAGGAGGGGATTTGGAACAAACTTGAGACATAGAGAGGAGACAAAGGAGAGATGTACTAATTTGATACTGCACCTATTTATGGAGTGTATCTTACTATTTTCACAAACCCACGTATACCCAATCAACCTCAACTTGAGGTTCAGTGTGCATAAGGACAGTCATAGACTAAATTCCTTAGATTTGGGAAACAGTGTAGGCATAATGCATGACTTAAAGGTCACTGAAGTTAGGTGATCCACGATTTAGGATATAATTGTGGTAGCAAGCTATTTATTTCATTAAATTTATTATTGCCACCTCCTCAGGCAGACCCTGGACTGCTTACAAAATATACTTTAAAAAAGACACAAAACACATGGCCAGACTAAAAACAGTCATTAAAACAAAGCATGACAGCCCCCATCTTCAACATAATATTCCTTGGCCTGGTAACAAAGCTAGATTTTAAGGGCTTTTTGAAACCCTGGATGAGAGGCTGCAGTCTGTATCTGCAGGGATACTGTAATGGCGATGGGAGGGGGTGCTATGACAGTCAACACACATTTTCTAGATCCAATATGTCTTTTTGATGCAGATTCTGCATTAACATATTTAGTGCTAATATAGATTGTGCTCTGGACTATTTTGCCTTTAGCAAAGTAGATACAGCAGTTTTGTGTCCTTCCCAATCAACATTTATGCAATTTGCAATGTTAAGGGCATGATTTTCTACAATTAAGTTGTATTGTTTAGTATATTCACAGGTCAGTAATATTTGTGGGGAGAATTCTGTTGTCTTTCAGTAATATTTCAAGTTTGTGAGATTACTTAAATATTAATTGAAATTCTGAGATTTGGATTATATATGTGGTATCCTATTTATATCTATTCAGAAGTGCGCTCTATTAAATACAGGATTGCTTTTTTAGTATTCTATTCCCAATAACTATGGGAAGCTGCAGCAAGAAATGATTTCCAAACTATACTCCCCAACAATTCATTTCCCTTACCAAGTAGTAGATATGTAACAGCAAGCAAAATTGCATTTGCTGCATTTTTCAATAGCAGTCTTTATTGTATGTTGAAATTGTATATGTGATGCTGTGTAACAATTGCAGAGATTATTGACAAATTCTTGTTTGCATTCTTTTGCAGGAAATATATCCTGGACAGTTTCAGCCATCTCTTTGTCATAAATTTATTGCTTTAATGGATAAAGAAAGAAAACTCCTTCGCAATTATACTCAGAACATAGATACACTGGAACAAGTTGCAGGAATTCAAAGGATAATCCAGTGCCATGGTAAGTGAAATATACGTTCTTTTCTATCTTAGACACAGTGTTATAATAAAGATGAGGGGGAAATGGTCACAACTAATCAAAGCCCCACAGTCTAAAAATCCTTCCCTGTTCTGGCATTCCATAACGAACTCTTTGCATAACAACTTTATAAAATTTCATTGTTGCATCTCCTCAAGTACCTGGGTACACTACTTCCAAGCCTTTTGGGATCTACACCATTGAGTCACGATGGTGCAGTGGTTGGAGTGCAGTACTGCAGTCTACTTCTGCTGCCTGCCAGCTGCCTGCAGTTTGGCAGTTCAAATCTCACCAGGCTCAAGGTTGACTTAGCTTTCCATTCTTTTGAGATAGGTAAAATGAGGACCCAGATTGTTGGAGGTAATATCCTGATTCTGTAAATCACTTAGAGAGGGCTGTAAAGCAGTATATAAGTCTAAGTGCTATTGCTACTGCTACATGCTAACACCTTTAGCATGTGTGATGGATATACCATTGTCTTCACCATCACAGCATATGCAAGGAAGTCAGAACTCTCATTAACTAGAATAAGTGTGATAAAGTCAATGGCAGTGATTGTATTTCCTCCTCCCCTCCTCCCCCTGGCTAATTAAATCAAATTCATATTGGCAGGTCCCCGTATTAGCCTCATACATTAATCACACAGCCAAGATCCCAGAGTACTGGAAAGAAGCCATTATTGTCCCCTTATATAAAAAGGGTGATAGGAATTTAATTATAAATTAAATAATTTATAGCTAATTATACACCTATTGCATGACTACAGGTAGTTCTCAACTTACAGCGGGTTACTTAGTGACTGTTTGAAGTTAGTATTGACCCCCTCCTCCCAAAAAGGTTTACTTCTGTTTCTGGCAAAAAAAACCTGTCCATTGTGAACAATGCATTCACTTAATGACTTGCAGTTGCTTAATAGATTTGTCTAATGCCATAGTGATGTGCTGAGCAAAATGTCATAAAATTGGGTCTGCTATGTTGATGAAGCACTTAATGACCAGCATAATTTACATCTATAACTTCAGACGCAATTACAATCCTAGGTCGAGTAAACTATAAGCCAGGTCACTATTTAGCAAATAAGGGAATAATCGATTCTGAACAAGTAGAGTTTCAACTGGGACAATCTACTACAGACTAGTAGTGCTTCAACAGCTGTTGGACAATATACCAACCACTCTTGAATATATGTGTAGCCCTTTATTGATTTTAAGGCAGTTTTTGATAATATCTCAAGGGTTAAGATTTTGGAACATTCTGAGCAGATCCTCTATAGACAAAAAAAGTCCTGCTTTCTCAGGCAGAGGCGTTTCCCAACATGTTCCTAATCAATAAGCTATACAATAAAATCCAGCCTTACATACAACCAGAGATCTTTCCAACTTCATTCAAACTGGCAAGAGGGTGAAACAGGGATGTATTCTAGCACCATTTTTTAAACATAGATATCAACTCTAATTAAAAGCTTTCAGATGTGCTCTCTCTCTCTCTCTCTCTAATCATCTTCAAATTTGAGGGTGATATTCCTCCATCAAAGACAACACTCCAATCATTAAGCCATCTAGCCACTTGCTTGATTTCATATACTGCATACAATGAATATATTGAAAGTACATATATTACTGATAAAATTCCTGAGTGGTGAAAAAAAACACCTTGACAACTGTGTTCCTTTATTTGCTGGTATATGTATTTCAGGTTCCTTTGCAACGGCTTCTTGCCTCATCTGTAAATACAAGGTTGATTGTGAAGTTGTACGAGGAGATATTTTTAATCAGGTAATTATTATTTTAGAATTGACTGGTGAAAAAGAACTATATATTAGAAATGCTATTAAATACATTGAAAATATAACTGTAAGCATGCAAAACCTTTTTGTTAAAACTGATCCCATACAACTTAAAATACAGCATTCTCTGAATCTAAATATGTGGATCGTACAGTAATTATTGTGATTACTTTTCTTTACAAAGAACCAGTTGGAGGCTCCACAGTTGTATTATATACAACTATTTATTTAATTATATTTGCATCTTCTCAGTTCTCCATTTGAAAAAGAAAAAGGAAGTTAAATTGCTTAATAGCAATACTGAGTAATGCCATCTAGTACAAACTACTGAATTTTTAAAAACTGAATTGCAAATAGTTTTGCAATTGCCCCTTAAAGATCATGTTCCGGTCAAACATACATTTGAGAAGGATTGAAGAAAGTGTGTATGCTTGACCAGGATATGATAGCATTCTTTAAAAACCTAAAGCACTGTCGCCAATCCCTTAAATGACAGAAGTGTACACTTATGTTGAACATTAGTTTTTAATAAAGTCAATGAAAGCTAAAACTCTTCTTTAATAATGGTTTTCAAGTAAGACTCCTAGCAGTTTGACGATGGTGCTGTTATTCTTGATTTTCATGTATCAGATAGGGTTGGCCTAGGTGGCCTAGGATACAATTTCAAATTGCATGTTATTACAAAATTTACTACATAGCAAATATAACATTTGTCGAGTGTCAGAATTGTGTGTGCGAATTTCAGTTCTGTTTTTACACCACTGTATTTCACATGGCTTCTAGTAAACTATACCTTTATCCACCCTATAGTTTTAAAGATTGTTCATACTTAGAGGTTCAAGTTGAGGCAGCAGGTCTGACACTGAATTTATAATAGGTGTGGTAATTATTACAGTAGCTGTGCTAGAGTTCATTTTGATTTTCAGTAATAATCCAATGACATGGAAATGAAAGTAGCTTTTATCTCTCCTTTTCCTAGGGAAATTTTCACTTAGACTAGAATAAAAAGTAACAATCTCTCTCAGTAGAAACATTGTAGTGATAGACTAATTGAACAAAGCACTGGAACACTGTTCGGTAATAAAAAGTCTGCAAGCAAAAAACCAACTTCAAGGAGCATGAAAGACAATAGCAAGGACATAATGTGACAAAATGAAGTGAACTCACATACAGTATCGAAGCAAATAACAAACTAGAATAAGAGAGAAGAATCTTGCAAAAGAAAATTTAGAAGGTTGAAGACAGTAAGATGGCTGGCTGCCCTATAATCAGACATAATTGCTGTAATTTTAAAGGTTTTATAGGCCATTTCAGTTCTGGCAGATTCTTATGATACGATTTCATTAGCCAGTTCCTTAGCTGCAAACATACAGCTTTTCTCTTTATAGTCCTTGGCAGAAATTCACACCAACATGCAACCTAGGTTGAGCTTCATTCTTTTATTAAAAGTTTGTCAGTTATGAAGGCTACTTGTATACAATGAACACTGCTAATGCAAATTCTTTAATCAGGTTGTTCCTAGATGTCCCAGATGTTCACCTGATGAACCTCTTGCTATCATGAAGCCAGAAATAGTATTCTTTGGTGAAAATCTACCGGAGCAGTTTCACAGGGCCATGAAATACGACAAAGATGAAGTTGATCTTCTGATTGTTATTGGGTCTTCACTTAAAGTAAGACCAGTAGCATTGATTCCAAGTGAGTATTGATTATGTATGTATTGAGAACAACAGACAGTCCTTGTGTCAGTTTAAATTTGGTGATCATGATGAATGGTGCCAGAAACCATAGAATGTAGAGAACTATACTATATTATGTATATATTAATATATCTTAAAAACCATAGAATTTGGCACGATTCAGACATTTACACAGTTACATATATTCCCTAAAATTATCCAGTTGTTAATGTTGACTTTTTTCCCCTTAAATATGTAGGTTCCATCCCACATGAAGTGCCTCAGATTCTAATTAATAGGGAACCATTGCCTCATCTACACTTTGATGTCGAGCTTCTTGGAGACTGTGATGTTATTATCAATGAATTATGTCATAGATTGGGTGGAGAATATTCAAAACTTTGTAATAGTTCCATTCAGCTTTCAGAAATAACAGAGAAACCTCCACGGCCTCATAGAGAGTTTGAAAAACATTTAACAGAGTTACCACCCACTCCTTTAAACATTTCTGAATCTTCTAGTTCATGTGACAGAATTCCATCACAAGATTCTCAAGAGATACATTCAGAACATTCTGGTCAATATAAAGCAGGAAATTCTGATGTTGCTTTGGAATCTAAAGAAAGCTCTAAAGAAGAAAAACCACTAGGAGTCCACAACTCTTTAGAAAATTCAGAAAGTACTCATGGTCAGTTAGAAACTACAGAACATGTGAAGGAACCTGGATCTAATCAAGAAGAAAACAAAGAAAGAAGTGAAAAAACCTCTGTTGAAACAGTGAGAAAATGTTGCTTGAATAGATGCACAAAAGAGCAAATTAGCAAGCGACTTGATGGTAAGTGCTAAGTCTATTGTAAAAACACAGCTTTCAATATTTTCATATTATGCTTTGGAGTATTCAAGTATAATTCTGTCTTGAATGCTTCAATGTAACGTTGTAACATTCAGTCAAACATTGGTCAAAAAAACAGCCTACACTAGCCTGCTACCATGTAATTAAGTTACAGCAGTGTTTCTTCAATTGTTTTCCTCTCAGAACCCCTTCCCAATTTTAAAAATTATGTACCACCACCACTCCAAATTTTGTAAAGGTTATATTTATCAATATTTACCATACTAAAATTAATATTGACTAATTTGCTCCATTATTGTTTCTCATAATAGTTTGATGGGGTTGTAATATTATTGTTCAACACGGGCTGGCAAATAATTTAATTTTACAGATCCTTGAGAAGGTTTTGAGGACCCACAGAGATCCTTGGATCAATTACACTTTGAGAAATACTGATACAGGATAGAAAATCTAAAATAAATGGATTATAGCGAAAGAGCTAATAAATTAGAAACATTCATTTTTAAACTATTGTTAGATAATATTAAAAACCTGGAATGAATTACCTATTATATTGTATATAAAGTATTCTGGATAGTATTCCAAATTAATTGATTTTATTTTTAAATCAGTGTTGGTTTAGAGGAACAGGAATCCCTGTAATAATTTCTCTGAGACAGGAGGCTTTGGTTCTGAATAGATAAGTATGGCTGAAGTGATCAGGTTTGCAAGGTCTACTTCACCTCATTCATATTCATCAACAGGTGCAGTGATATTCTTTACGATCATGAAACATTAGAATTAAGGCTCAAGATTCCTCTAAAAGCATCTTCAGAATTCTAGAAAATCTACTCCTTCAAACTTTCTTCTATCCTTTCTATTCCAAACTTAGAAAGTGGGGAGGAGAAATAAATATTTTGCAGAATATTGAGATAAACATGCTTGGTATTCACTATTAGATCACCTAGTTCAAGAGATCCTATTCTGTTTTCTACCAGCACAATCCCTTTGACACTTGTAGAAAGCTAGGAATAGAAATATCACAACTATGTTTGGTCTGGATAAATGTACATTTCATTGCAACATCTCCCCAAACAAAAATACAATTTTCTCGCTCTTATAGAAGGATTTGAAATTGAGGCAATGAAAGTTTTAGCTCATATTGCTCTAATTTATTTACTTAAAATCTTGCTCTAGTGTATTTATTTGCTGCTCATCTCAAAGTTCAAGGTTTCTCTGAGTGGCTTACAAGATAAAACCCAACAATTCAACAGTAATACATATAAAAACTGATTAAAGTTACAAAATTATAACAAACTAAAAAACAAGGGTTAGGAGGAGGGAAGAGGTCGGAGGGCTGCTAGATTATTGGCAGACTCACCTTCTCCTCCTTGCCCTCTGCTCTTCACCCATCCATCTTTTTGGTTATCATATTGATGTATCATACAACAATGTACGGGGATGGGCATCTAATAAATTTAATTAATAAATAACTATGTTTGCCTTGCTTTAAAAGTCTTAGAAACTGGTCTCCCATAAATAGAATACATCATAGCCATTTTAAAGGGCTACATGTTAATATATAGTGAAAAGTTTGAACTATTCTAATTAAAGTTAATTCAGAAAGGCTATGAGTCCTTAAAATGGAATAGGGTGTGTTTCTGAAGCATTTGAAACTAAATTGCAATAAACATCAACATACTATTAAGTAGTTATAAACTGCAAGCGGGAAAGCAGAGAGTGAGAGAAAAGCAAGTTAATTTAGTGCTGCATTGTAATAGTTTTCCCTCAATCCTTTATGTATATTGTATACTGACAGAAATAAATGTTTACTTATAAAAAATAGAAGATATGGAGAGCTCAGAACCATAAGTGTCATGCATTTATGTATGATTATATTCTTAATGATGCCTTCTTTTTCCCCCTATGTTGTTGATCAAACCTGTTTCAGGTACTCAATATTTGTTTTCACCACCAAATCGCTATATTTTCCATGGTGCTGAAGTTTATTCAGATTCTGAAGATGATATCATCTCCTCCAGCTCTTGTGGAAGTAGCAGCGGTAGTGGATCATGTCGGAGCCCAAGCTTAGATGTAGAAGAGGAGAGTGAACTGGAAGACTATTACAATGGCATAGAGGAGGAGGAGGAAGAGGAGGAGGAGGCAGACACTCCTGACAGAGAAGAGGAGAATGGATTTGAGGAAGATGGAACTGACCTTCCAGAATCTGTTGACGAATCAATTTCTATAAATCAGACAGTAGAATTTGACAGTTCATCAGACAAATTATAAGATAATTGCTGATTTATTTCAGGAACTTTTCCACCAGCATTAGCAATTTGGGCATGTTGGAATGAATGTGTACTGAATTCAGAACAAGGCAAACAACAATGTTTATAAACATTAAGAGTAGATTTTCATGCATAGTTTTCTAACTTCTTCAATTGAATTCTATAAAGACACACTCAACACTAATCTTTATTGCATTTTGAGTTTTGTGGAAGGTACTAAGTATCTTTTACTGTCACTACATTCATTTTTATTAATATGTTGTGCTTGTATATGTGTGTGTATTCACACATATACAATATCTTTGGCTTTATAAATTTCACCCTGTGTTATTTCTGAACCATTTAAAAAGCCATCATAATATTAATATAATATAAAGGGAACAGCTAATCTAGACCAAAGAATGGTATTGTTCATACCTCTCTTGCTTTGCAACATTTCAGTTTATTTATGTCTCTCCTTCCTCTGCTGCTGCAAGAATATGTTGTTAAATATGAAGATTTTCCCCAAATACCTATGGCAGCTATGTTTTCTGAACTCTTCATGTTGGGTATATTTGCATGCAATCATATTAGAAGTTAATTAGACATCAGTGAGCATCTGAAAATCCCTTAGATTACCAGAAAATAGCATTTTAAAAACTTATTTAAATAAATGAAAATGCTATTTTTAAAATAAAGGCTAAAATAAAGCAACTTTCTGTAGATACCTAATAATGCTTATTGGCTTACAAAATTACAGGAAGAAAGTATTAGATAAGAAATCATTAACCCTGTTAACATGAGTATTTAGTGCAGGAAGTTGGTATATAAAACAATGTATAAAATCTCTGTGTACACTGCCAAGATGTGAATATTTAAGTGTTGGAAGCTGTATATATAATGTTCAGGATCTAGATGGAATTTTTGCCCAAGGACAAAAGTGTTTCTATACTTTTCAGTACTTTTATACAAACATTTAATGAGAGCTACTCACACATCCAGTAAAACACAAAATTCAATTTCACCTTAACTTCAAAGTATGCTGCTTAAAGGCTTCTGTTCAGAGAACCTCATACCACTCCTCCATAGATTGATGTAGAAAAAGCAGCAACTGAAATGTGTTCCAATGCTGCTTCAAAACTGCCTCTTGAAATAGATGTGTCAAATGTTAAAGCTGTAGATTGTCTCAATCCTTTGTGCTTCGTTTGATGGTAGGTTTTTAATTTCTTCTTGAAACCACTTTTCAGCTGGACCCGTAGTTCAAACCAGTTGCCAATAATTCTTTTGCATTTCTTTAATATTCCATTTTGAAATATGTATAGAGCTGTTCTTTTCAAACAGTCAGTACATCCAGTTTGTAACACACAGCATAATGAAGTGTTAAAAATGGCATTTTGTGTTCATTTGAAATGTTGGCATGTTTTCTTGTTGTCCAAGTTATAAATAGAACTTGAACAACTACACTTAAAAGAATGCAATATGTTTAGCTTGGCATGCATGTCAAACTGTATTTGTGCTATAGGAGATATTTTAAATGGAAATATTTTGTTTTAAATTATTTTTACAGTGTGGATTATTTTCTGCTTTTATATTGTATATAGTGTCTTTTATGTAACCAACTGGCAGATGTTTTGTAGAAGATTGTTTAAATTGACCTAGCTCTCTTCCTGCAACTTTTGAAATACAAAACCAGTGTTTTATACTCAGTCTGATTTAAATCTATTAAATTGTTAACTTTTGGACGCTGTTACAATGTGTGCACGTCTTGCATGCAATGTTATTAAATATGGAAAGAAATACAGTTGGTGAGAAGTAATATGCTGCTTCTCCCATATTGTTCCAGTCACTTTTTAAAACAATCTTTCTAAAACCAGGACCTCTGGTGCAATCAAGGCCGGGCCAAACACTTTGACCCCTCTGGGTAGGGAGACATCTGGCAAGCAATTTCTGCTGAGACTGGCAGGTCTATCTAGCCAAATTATCATAGCAATTTAGAGGGAATTTGTAGTTATTTGTAGATTGAGCTTGCTTTTTATTTTTTATTTTTACATTGAATACTCTTCCATGGACTTTTATGCCAATTTTTTACATCATTATTGGGAGTTTAATAGTGCTATGCTACTTTCCTCACTGGTCAGACCGACTCTGGTTCTAAGACACTTGAGCCTGCTGTGTGTTGTGCACATGCTGTTTACCAGTGGTGGATATGGGCCTTCTGTACCTCCAGTGGTTTGCTCCTATCTGATAACATCGTGCACTTACCTGCAATGGGTATATACTAGCAAAACAGGAAGGAAGCAGCAGACTTCCAAATTCTGGGTCCTATTGAAGTAAGGTATGTCACTGATGGTTTAGGGTGTGGGGGTGGTATCTTGTAGTGGGGAAGACAGATTGGATACTGTACGCTGGAGGGTGAACTATAGTCTGCCACAATTTGCAAATATTTGCAGGCTGCAGAGTCTCTTCATCTTAGATAGCTTACAATACCATTACCTCCCTTTTTCTACTTCCCTATATTTACTACCCTCAGGCTTTTTCCAAATGCCTTCTACACCCCCAGAAAAAACCCTCAGAATACTTATGCTTTGATCCGAACACAGATGAAACTAATATATGGACATAAAAGATCACCCATGGACTATTTTGCACATTCCTAACCAGGTCAGACAAAATACCATAGTTATCCTGTAAAACAGGGGTCCCCAACCTCCAGGCTGCAGATCAGTACCGGTCCACGGCTTGTTAGAAACTGGGCCATACAAGCGAGCGAAGTTTCATCTGTGCATGCATGGGTTCTAGGCAGCACATAAAACCATGGCCCCCAAGGTCTCTGGAATGTTTTTTTCACACAGAACTGGTCCATGGTGCCCAAAAGATTGGGGACTGCTGCTCTGAAGTCAGAATTTTTATGATCCTCTCCAAAGAGAAACAATTTTATACTACCTGTTGAGTTGTTAAATGCTTTAATTTTCCACAATTTATTAGTTCTGATTAAATGAGAATGCCCCTCTCCTTTTGTCTATATATATATATATATACGCTACACTATTAATAATGAAACCAATTCACCTTTATCAGTTGGCTCCTATAACATTTTAAAACACAAGAAATTTAGCTATAGTCAAATAAACCTGGTTTTGTCACATACCAGGCTATCTTGTTTGGGGTTCTTCTTTTGTAAAGCAGGAAGGCAAAGAATAAAACACAAGCATGCATGCATGTTTGTTGGTTGAAGAACTGTTTATGTCTAGTTTGATGAAAAGAAGGACTAGGGAGTGACATGGTATCGGTGTTCCAACATCTAAGGGGCTGCCCCAAAGAAGAGGGAGTCAAGCTATTCTCCAAAGCACCTGAAGGCAGGACAAGAAGCAATAGATGGAAACTAATCCAGAAGAGAAGCAACCTAGAACTAAGGAGAAATTTCCTAACAGAACAATCGATCAGTGGAACAAATTGCCTCCATAAATTGTGGATGGAAGTTTTTAAGAAGAGATTGGGCAACCAGTTGTCTGAAATGGTAATCTGTTTGATCGGCATTGGGCTAGAAGACTGCCAAGGTCCTTTTTAACTCTCATTCCTTCCGGGCATTTCAAGATAGGTATACCTTTACACATTACTTCAGCAGACCTGAATGTATCATTGAGGATGTCTGACAGGATTCAAATGACATGTCCATCTTAAAATAATTTAAGCAAATTTTCTCCATGTTTTAAAAAAAAATGAGACTTTTACATGTATACATTATCCAACATTTTCATTCAAATATTTTTATTTTATGCTTGAATTGTTTTCACTGCAGTTTATAAATCTAAAAAAAATAAATATTTATTTCACAGCTGAAAGTCACGTACTATTAATAACATGTAAACATTCAGGAACTTGACACCACACCCCTCCAATAACTATCTGCTTGGTTCAAAATATCACTTCAAATGACCAAAGTCCTTAAAAAACTCTGGGGGGGGAAAAGGAAATAATTTAACCAAAGTTCTAAAACTACTCCAATAATTGAGAGTAAGAAAGATGAAATCTTAGTTCTGCACAAGAGAAAAAAAGAAATTTGCTGATTAATTCTGGACCTATGCCAAACATCAGAGTTTTATTTGGATTACCATGAATGAAATCTCAAAATTTAAGAAAGGGATTTTTTTTTCATAGTTTTAATTAACAAATGACAACCCCCTGGACCTGGGAAGGAACTGCCAATGAAAACCACATTGACATCCTCAATTGCTTTCATTGTAAAAGAAGTTGAACTAGTTGCACGATGAAATGGTTGCTATATAAATGTTCCTCGTTATCATGGTAAATCACTGTCTTTTCACCAAACCCATCTCCAAATGTGGATAAATATGTTGTACTTGCTTTCTCTTTCTATTTATTGTAACTTTGTTCATTTTAGCAAAGCAGACCAATTCCATAAAGCAATAGATACTCTACTGCTGCTGCAGCATTAAAAAAAAAAACCTCTAACAAAATGAAAATCTAATTTGACTTTCAGTGATTTGAAAAGAAAAGCACGTCTTTCACACACACGGCAACATTTTTGCAAGATGTGAAATACTAAAATTTAGTTATGAAACTTGTGTTTATTCCAACATTGCATTTTTATTAAGATGGCAAAATGCAATTCCACAGTTCGCATCAAGACAATCATTAATATAAGGATTTTTGGCTCCTGTGAAAGAATCAGATCACTGAACATAGTTTATGAACAAGCTTCTTATAATCACCACCACTTGGGTATCATTCATTTACACTGCAAAGCAGATCTAAGCATTGGCTTAATGTTCCCAATTAAATGATTGGATGGTGCTGAGTTTTTACATTATACTAAATTGAAGCCTTCACAGTGATCGATTGCTTGGATCAACTTCGATCTGAGTATTTCCTTGTTGGTATATTTTGGAAGATCGAGGAGATTAAAACATGTATGAGATACTGGAAGATATCCATCTCCACCTCCAGTTGGTTGGATAATAAGACTCAGGCTCTTCATTCCAAGTATAGGAATACGATCACTCCCAGTCAAAAACACTAAAAAAGGAAGAAAATGGAATACTCTATCAAACGTTTATCACAGAGTGTACCAGTATACGATATACAGGACTACAGAGTTTTTCTTAACGTACTGTGTTAAAGTACTTTTGGCTAAACACAGAATTATTTACTTTTGTGGAATCTATTAATCAGGAAATGGGCAGACAAGCTATTTAAACCTTCAAGAATTTAGTGTTCAGGGAGTGAATCGGATTAACCACAGGAAATATTTTATTATCATGGTCCTGCCACCCATCACCCCAACACTTACGCCCCAGATATTCAAAACTCAGTGTTAGATCTAAAATAAGCTAAAGAAACATTTTTCCGTTCAGGAGGAAAAATGTCTTGACTTTTCCTAAAGGTAACAAAAAAGAATTGCATTGTTTGTCAATTAAAAGGAATGTTTAACAAAGTTATGTTTAATAAAATGAGTGAATACTAAGGATTCTTAGAAAACTTAAAATAATTGTCTATAGTATTTGTTTGAAATATTCACCTTGTATTTTTCCCCTTCTCAGCTTTTTAAAAATATATTTACTTATACTTCCCAGAATACACAATACACTTATAGGAAACATTGGATCAGATTTTAAGGCAGACCCATATGTACTACCACCACAATATTTGCTGTAAGCTTCAGGCTGCTATGTTCTCTTCTCCTCTAGTGTGAAGAGGTAAGGAAAATCCCTTTCTACAAGATTCCTGGAATTCTGGTTTATTTGAACTATAGTTTCAGTGGTGGGATTCAGCCAGTTCGCACCTATTCGGAAGAACCCTGGTTGTTAACTTTCTAAGCAGTTCAGAGAACCGGTTGTTGGAAGAAATTTCATTTTGTTTTTCCCCCACTTTACAGGGCTAATCCTGTAAGGAAGGCAGGAAGGAAACATTCTGGTGTTGTTTCTAGCCTAATCT
>JANHFT010003864.1:58872-75248 GCA_032467955.1 Pseudoxenodon macrops
ATAATAAGGCCAAGGCCATATTTCGGGGTTCAAAAGAAAATAAGACCCTGTCTTATTTTCGGGGAAACACGGTAGATTTTTCTTACCTTTTCTGCAGATTTTTCTATTAATAAAGATTAATATTTAGTATTATTTCTTAAGGCCTTAAAATAATGTTTGTAGCATAGTATTTTCAAAGCATCGTAATAGCTTAATTTACATCATAGTAAAAAGTAATAGCTAAGCATACATATTAATATTCATGTTAGTATGATGATATAGCAACCCCAAACTATGTTATGTGGGTTTCTGAGTTAGGATATGAGAGTAGTTCATTCTCCTTCAATGATACCATTGCAAAGACAAAAATTAGAAATCAGCTCCATGGCCAGAATTATGAAATAAAACAAATCTTACATTTGAATGTAAATAAAATTATTTGCATGATGAGGGACCCTAAGAAAGAAGTAAGCAGTAAATTGGATAAAACTTCCCATTAGATCTCCCTGCTCAACATGGGAGATCTGGGAATGAATTAGTAGAATGACTGTGTCTGTGGGAAGTAGATTCTTCAGAAATGAAATGCCTGCATAAAGAGACAAGTTCTTATCAATGGTTATATCAAAGCTAGTAAACGCAGGTTTCCAAGTGTTCAGCAGAAGGCAGAGCATGGGAAAAGGAGAAGGAAGCTTGAGATTTATGACTAAAGGAGAAATGCCGGAATCAGTATGCTTAAATTAGAAGCATGGCTGGGCGTAGGAGCTTTAGCGAATTTGAAGATTGCTCAGTCCCCTCCCCAAGAAAATAGGAATGCCGTCCTGTATACAGAAGATGGGATCCAATGTGCTATTTCTGCTGATTGACCCTCTCAGAGCCTGATTACTTCTGTGGTGGCCTGAGGAAGATTTTTCCTGTTAATTCTTTCCCTACAATTTTGGTTACTTGTCTGTATCATTTCTCTATAGTCTATCCTTCCTTCTATTTTCAAAGGTGGCTTGTTTAAATATGGGCTGTTAAATAACCTCCTTACACAGATGCACTGATTTTGTTACCTGTATCACATTTGTCTTTTTCACTGGAATAGCTTGCAGTTCCACGTTTTAAAGAAACTTCCATTTGTCTTTAATTTCATTCTCCTTGAATACTTATCTCTGTTGGACTGGGGGGGGGAATTCATTAATATCTCAGCTTTTTATTTTCTTAATATCGTAAATCTCAAGGTGAAATGTTCACTTCAGACCAAAGTGCCCACTACTTTCCAACCAATTATTCCATATTAGTGAAAGAAAATTTGTGATAGCTGATCTGGTTTATTGGCCTACCTGCAAAAAGGTGAATTTGTTAGCAGATCAAACCAGAAATTTACTAGCTCCTCTATATTTTCAACAGAATAATGGAAATCTCTCGTGATTATCATGCTTTCCCATTGCAGAAATTGGTAATCTGATCTAGGAAAGAAAAATACTAATCTTCTGTCTAGTATGGTACTCTGTAGCAAATGCATGCAATTATATACGGTAGCAATTATTATTTCCTTTTCCTTTTATTTTCATGCAAAGGTGCAAAAAATCTGTTTGCTGTTCTCTTTCTCTGGTGTGACTTGGTGTACTATCATGGATCTGGTTCGGAATATATGTGCATTTAGAAAGTATATTCAAAATGAATATTTTTTTTTCCTTTTCAACATCTCAATCAACATGATTGAGTTGATAATGGTGTATCATACTTTCTGTGCCATCTCTTAGAAGCAGATGACCACATCTCTTCATTGGAGTGCTTCAAGTCTGTTTCTGTGGAACATTAATTGGAATGAAATGTCGCTTGGAATTCCACTCATGTAGCCACTCCTATTAATGTATCTAGTTTACAAAACTGTATAATGGTAAATTGGCTTGATAATTTCACAATTGGTTCAATAATCTCTTCCATAGAATGCTCAGTATTAGATCAACAGCATCTTGGAGAGAATATCAAGCGAAGTACCATATGGCTCTGTCTGGGCACTGTGCAGTTCTATACTTTTATAAATTATTTAGAGAATTTGAAACAAATCTGCAGAGTTAATATAGTTCCAAAGCTAGGAGTGGTGGCTAATACTTCAAAGGAGAGAAAATATAAATGTAGATGTAGAACATTAGACTGAAAAGAATATGATCAAATCTAGCAAGGAGAAATATTAAGTTCTGTTACCTGGGTAGGAAAAATAGAAGACAAAAGTGGAGAATGGGGAAAACAAAGTTTGACAGGGTATAGAAAGAGATCTGGATGTCCTTGTAGACCGTAAGTTAAATATGAGCCAGTAACACGATGCAACTATCCAATAGATATTTTGAGATATACATACAAGCCTCTTTCCCAATCATAGGAAGTAGTTGTTCCATTCAGACTCCACTTACTGTAGAACATAGTAGCCACTTCTGGGCATCACATTTCAGAATAACAGAGTTGGAGGGGACCTTGCAATCACCTGATCAAGCAGGAGACCCTCTTCCATTCAAAGTGCAGGTCTGTCAAATTGATGAGAGTTTATGAAGAACAAGCAAAGAACCTAGGTGTATTTAGTCTATAGAAGATATTGATGGGAGATAGGATAGCAATCTTCACATATCTGTGATATAAGATATGTGACATAAAAGTCATGTCACAAAGTTGTTAAGTTCTAAAAAGTTGTAGAGAGCTAGGGAAAGATCCCTAGAATTTTTACAAGTATTGCACAATACTTGTTTAGTTAATTGGCATATTTAACTATTCAAATGCTGAATCTTAGAAACAAGATTACAATTAAATTATCATAATTAAAAGAAATGGCATATGTTTTTTAAACAATATAGTAGAATTTTCCCTTTAGAATACATTTTCACAAATTTAAATCCAATGTGACAATAATATAAATGCTTTTATTCTTGTTTCTAAATATTCCTTTTCTTCCTGAAAATCCTTCTATTTCTACAGTGTAGCTGAACCTGGTTTCCAGCAGGAGATTTGAATTGAATTGGTTGAATTGAATATACAAAAATGTACAAAAATATTTGAAATGCCAGAAAATGTATTTCTAATATTTCTTGCCTTATAGCCAATTTCCTCAGATTTTTTTCATTTGTTAACCTGAGAAAGAGTTTTTCAAGTTGCAGATTAATGAATAATAACATTATAGGGAAATGAAATCCATAAAGTATATAATGTTATATAATGACAGTTGTTATTCATAAAACATTAGGTGTGACAGTGATATTAGACAACTGATTAACACATGTACTATGATTAAAAATCTCTGTTTAATCTGTTTTAGTTTCCAGAAGCTGAATAGAACTTCACCTAACTCTCCAGACATTCCTATTGACTGCTGCTTTTATTCTAAATATAATATGAATATTACATCATTTTATATATCATTGTCCTGATGGTACTAATATTTAGGAAAATGCTAGTCTGCAAAAGTCATAAAACACTGTAATGAATCTTTTAGATAAATGTATTTGCGGTGTATAAACTTGGAGTTGAGTTTTTCAGACAGCAGAACAACCTCAGTATGTAATTAACTATTTTGAGATGGAAATATTTTAATACTATCCCAGTTCTAATATTCTATCAGCAGAACAGGGGAAAAAATTACAATTCTACGAAAAAATATCACCCCAAACATAATTACCAACATGCTTTAAAACATTAAAGAAGCTAGACTTGATAACAAACAAATCTTTCATTTCTGGAAACCACTGTGCTGCTATATTTATTTAGCATTAAATTATCTGTAAATTATTATATTGATACGATTGAACAATCCGTCTAGTTAATAAATACAAAAGGGTTGCAATTGTGCCCACCATTAACTGTTTTCACTGTGCTTCCTGTGATACCAGTTTATTTTTCATTTCTATTATCATATTTTATATCATGTCAGGGGTTTTCATGCACTCCTCTGCTGAAGTTGTACTCTATTAATAATCAGACTCTCGTACAGTTACATTTGTTAGTTGACTTCCTAAATTCTCCACAACGACATTTTTGTTCTGACTTCTTTAACTTTTAAGATTAAAAGTTAATTATTTTGATAGAGTTGTTATTCTACATATCTGATAATGTATTTATTTGAACTTTTAAAATTATTAATGTTTTGAAGAGAAACAACTAATAATCCATTAGTTCAGGGAAAGTTCATTATCCATATTGAACAGTACTAGAAACATGGTTACAACAGATGACATAAGTTACCTTAGTCCTATGAATTTGTCTATGTACTTCTGTAATCACACAGATGGAAGTTTTAGTCATCATCATCTTAGTTCTATGTCAAGATAATTCCCAGGCCTGTTCTGAAGCTGTCTTCTCAAATAGAATTAAAAGCTAATTGCTGATTATATTTGAAGTCCAGCACAGGTTTCTGTTTGTACCCTAAAGCTTCTGACCAACACTCTCAAATAAAAAGTGTTCTGTTGTGTATACATGTCCTGTTTTGTTGCTTTCCATTGTGTATTTTAAAAAGCTGTCCTCACATTTCAACTTAATTCCTTCACACATTAATGTAACACTTGTTTGTGTATACTAATATTACTGATTATTTCTTGTTTCAGCTATTTGTACAAGAATGAAATCCAGTCAATTGACAGGCAAGCATTTAAAGGACTTGCCTCTCTAGAACAACTGTAAGTGCCTTTTCTCTACTGTGCTGTCATCTGTTTGGTTGCCTCAGAGAAAAAGTGCACGTTTTCCAGCATTTCTTTGTCTGCATGCCTTCTTGCATGATTGCACGGAATGGGTTTATGGTCCAGCGTGGTTGCAATCACTGGCATGCAGAAAGCATATTTGTCAAGTATGTCATTTCTGTGTTTACATTTTATTTTATATATTATTTCTATTTCAAGACAATCATGTGGCAATTTCCAAGGGCAAACATAATTTTAGCACCAAACATAAATGTGCATAAGAATTAGGGCTCCTGTTTCTACAAACAATTTATAGTTTTGATAAATAGAGTAATAGAGAATAGATACATAGAGTAATAAGCAAAATCCAGACAAATACTCCACTGTCTACTGCTTACGTAGTCAGCTTATTCCATTAGTCATTCAAATGGTTGAGCTGTTTCTGGTTATCGAGGGATTAGGAACTTGTGTTGAAAATATAATTATACCCTGTAATTTTTATATTTGATGATAGATTCAATCATAATATTGCAAATAATTATCTTAGAAAAAAGCAGGCCAACAATATTACCTTCCTACCTCAAGAATAGTCACAGGTAATAGGAACAGCAGTTTGCACACATAATTCTTTAGAGTTCATTAAAAGGACTTGGTTCCACATTGCTGATTTCTGTCATTTAATGCCATCCCAACAAAAATGTTTCACTTAATAATATATAGTATATATGATGACGCTTGTTTGAATGAACTGCTGCTTAAAGGAAGACTTTGCCTTTGAACTGTCCATATTAGTGGGCATAAGCAAACCACCGTATATTTATTGTCTCTTATTTAAAAAAAGCAACCTATGATTCTAGGTGTCTGGTAGAAGCTATGTGACATCATGAACATTATAACATTTTTGAGCAAGTCATTACATTATTTATAAAAATAGATTTTAGAGCCTATAATATTGTACCAAACTAGCTGTATTTTAAAATGATTCCATTTACATTGATTGGGACTTCTAATTCTGATCACTTCGACATAGTAAGAGCAATGATAGTCAGAATTTGTATATCATAAAACTGACCAGGTTTCATTCTAATCCATCCCAATCACTCTGAAAATAAGCAGCACATTCCCACATTTTCCCTCTACCTTCCATCTTCTGATTGCCAAACTAGCCAAGGAATAATCAGAGATATTTCATTTGGAAATTATACCCCAAACCATTTTTGGTGGTACCATATTTTTCGGAGTATAAGACACACCTTTCCCCCCCCCCCTAACAGAGGGTGGAAATGTTGGTGCGTCTTATACACCGAATACAGTAATTTTGGCCTCCTGAAGTCCTGCCCCTCATCCCATTTTTGCAAAAAATGGGCCCGTTTCTCTCAAAAACAGGATGCGCAGAGGATTTGGGAGGCTTGCAGAGTGTTTCAGTGGGCTGGGGGAAGGCAAAAACTCTCCTGTTTTTGCAAAATAACTGGCAAAAAACGGGATCATTTTTGTCTTCCCCCAGCCCACAGAAGCAGTCTGCAGGTTTCCCAGATCCTCTGCATGCCCCGTTTTTTTGAAAAAATGGGTGAAAAACGGGCCCGTTTTTGTGAAAAATGGGGTGCGCAGACGGTTTGGGAGGCTTCCATAGTGTTTCTGTGGGCTGGGGAAGCAAAATCTCCCCTGGTTTTGTGAAAAATGGGTGAAAAATGGGCCATTTTTCACAAAAACGGGGTAGTTTTTGCCTTCCCCCAGCCCTCAGAAACAGCCCTCAGAAACAGTCTGCAGGTTTCCCAACCAAAAATGGGTGAAAAATGGAAGGCCTGCAGAGAGCTCCTGGGGCCTGGGAGGACAAAATCCTTTTTGTTTCTTCCTTACCTCTTTGAAACCTTGGTGCGTCTTATACACTTATACATCTTATAGTCCAAAAAATACGGTATATATTTTTTACATTACTGTTACTAATTAAAACATCTGGAGTCTACATTTGCACAAAATAGGATTGTTATTATCATTATTGTGATTGTCAAAATAGTATATGAATTTCGAAGAATTTCATAGTTTACATAGGACTCATGTGCATTTTAATGAGCTCTTATGGTGTAGACATCCTATTTTTTCTTGCTTGGATCCATCCAATAGCATGATCAATAAACTGTCTATTGCTTAACATATTATCCTACCTTAGCATCCTTTTAAACACTCTTTGCAAGCTAGAATCATAGGATTATCCTTCGCTGACAATCCTTGGCTTTTTGGGAGCCACAAGGCAGGACTTGGCATACGTTGAAACAAGCAATTTCCTTTTCCGTATGCATTCTCAGAAAGAACCAAATAAGAATGATTCCTTGTAATACCGCATGCAAATACATCACACAATGTAAATTGAAGAAATATCCCAGCATTAAAGTCTTCCTGTGTTTGGTATAGTTCATTGATATAAAATATATATTGTTAATAGTTAACAGATTGGCCATGAATACATTTTTTAGCAAGAGTGGTTTAACTCCAGCGACATTCTCATGAGGTTGATTTCAGATCTATCAGCCTCATTTTCTTTGTAATAGAATCCCAGATGCTTAATTCTGGCATGGACTGTTTGATACTTAGTTTAAAGGAAAAAGCAGCGTATGCTTTTTGCTACACTTGAAAAATATGCTCGTTACTCAAAGCAAATCCCTTTTTTTTAATTTGGATTTTTTTCAGGTTTTGGAAAATAATAATACAATCTTTAAATATGCATGATAGTACTTTAAATTGCATGTAAGAGCTTAATAGAAAGTTTCAGAAACAGCATTCGATAGAATCTGACTTTATTCTGTTGAATATTTACTGCCCAAGGAATGTTTTGATATTCATTGTTCTCAATTATTGCAAAACTTCCTTCCTGAGTTTATTCACTTTCATTTAATAATCATGGAATAAATGAAGTAAACGCATAAATGAGGTCGATTGGAAAGGCAAATGTTCTTCATGAACCTTTTGTTTTCATAGTGTCTGAATTCGAAAACTTTACCATAAGAAAGTTGCTGCTTATTTTGACCTCTTCATCATTCTTCCCCTCCTCCAATTTTCAGGAAGATACGCATGAAGAAGCCAAATTGAAATTAATATATCACTTTTCTTCCCCTCTGCCACAGCACCTTTATATGGTAACATGAATTCAATGAGATATTTTGAATCTCATCCTCAGTTCAGAAGTGTGCAAATATTTGTTTCCTAACATGTACCTCAGGTTGTAGTTTCTGATCTTAGGGCCTGCTTAATAAACCCTCAATTTCCCCTTACATCTTCTATACTTCAGGTGTAGCTATGGTTGAACTCAAATAAGGAAACTAGTAAAAAAAAAAACTTGGTAAATCTGAAGCTATTTTGCAGAATTAGTATAGAGATGACAAAATTTTGCGTTGCATGGAGAACTTTTTTAAGATTACACCACCCCATCCCATCTACTTCACTGTGTACATATTTTTATTAAAATAGAAGGTGGTTCTGTTGTGGAGCTTTTGCTTGCAGTCTGCTGAAAGAGTATCTCGTTTTTCCAGAGAAGTAGGCTGAGATCTACCCCTTACAATAGTTGAGGCAGGATGCAACAGGCAGAGGGGAACTGCAAGCTGACCTTTCCATATCCCCTGTGGAAATTTGCAAATTCTCCCATCAGTAGCAAGCCCTGAAGAAAAATGATTAACTAGTAGTATAGATGTAAAGATTGAATGAAAGTAATTAAGCATCTTTTCTAGACTTTGCTTCTGTAAGCATCCCTGAATTCTTGTTATTTCAGCCACACAGATTTGGAAATAGATATTTGCTGTGGATCATATTTAGTTCACTCTTTTTGCATATCTTTCCTTACCGTTAGCAAATTTTCATTACATTTTTCTACTTTGGATTTACCTTTCTCTCTCTTTGGAGAAGACAAAACCAATATCTACCAGACTTGCAGCCAATATCACTTAAGTAACAGTACTAGGAAGAGACTTTTGAAGGTTAAACAATGCTCCTCTTTTACCTGTTCAGGTGTTCTGTAGATGTGATATGTTCATGTCAGCTCCTTTTCCTAGACCTTTGGACTTTCTCGCAGTGAAAAGAAAGAGTTGGGATGTTATTTCTGATTCTTTAAATGCAAGAAGAATTCTAAGGGGATTCTGGCTCCTACTTGCTAAGAACCTCTGATTTCTTTAGCAACCTAAGGTAAATGTGAGCACAAATTGCCTTTTAGACAATAGTGTTCAACCTAGTGAGATTGGGAACAAGAAAAACAGAGCTTAAAACATTTGAGGGTGGGACAAGTGATTGACCCTCCCCTTCCATGCTTTCCCCCCATATTTTCCCATCCTGTTTGGGTATAATCTCTGAAATTGTCATCATAGCCACCAAAATAAGAACATAACTCTTCATCCCTTAGAGCTGAACTGCAATTCATAGCTTACATTCCATGTTCTGCTTTATAGCAATAGCATAGCAATAGCACTTAGATTTATATACCACTCAGTGGTGAAATCTACCGGTACTTACTTTCCCTACCGGTTTGGAAATGTGTGATTAGAGTTAACTTGCAGTACTGCATTCTAATCATTGTGCCACCATGGCTCATATTATTTTCCTATACTTGATTACTTTTTCTTGTTGTGAATATGTAAATCTTTCTTATGTATAATTCATATTCTATGTAATAAAGAATTGGGTTTATATATCTAGGCATATTTAAACTGAAGCTGTCTGACTAGAGAAGAAATGTACTCTTGGTTCACAATGCTAAACCTTATTTGGTTTTGGCTTAGCACTTTGTGAGAAGACAGCCAGTTGTAATTTGAAAACCATGGTTTCGTGGCTTAGCCTCTTGCATTAACTCAACCAATTGGAGTTTATTCGGTAATAATTAAGCAACGACAATATGATATGAAATCCCAGTCATACAATTACATTTCTTACTTGTTTATCTCTCTTTTTAAAAAAATAAGCTGGAGATAGAAATCTCAATGGGCAGAATATATTTATCAACCATTAAAATTATTCAAACATAATATATGAAGTATATGTTAACTTTTACCATTATTTTTAGTGTGTAAATGTAATTTTCAAGCTGTTGGTGATGTTTGTTAATTATAATAAATCTGTGCGGAATGATATAAATATGAGGTAATCTATATTTTATCACTGATTTTCAGGCAAAAGCTGAGGCTAGGATCTAACTTTATTTGAACATTTTTTAAAATAGGTTTTAGTTTGCATTATTATTATTATCATCATGTTACTTCTTTTTCTATATCCTCTTATTTTTCTCTCTCTCTAACCTTTTAACAGATATCTGCACTTTAACCAGATTGAAACATTGGAGCCAGAATCATTCACCCATCTTCCCAAACTTGAAAGATTGTAAGTGTTTTTCTTTTTCTTTTTCTTTCACCCATATGTTAGCTTTTTTTAAAGTAATGGCATTTCCATATAACACTTGGAAACATTATTAAAATTTCTGCTCAAACATGGCCTAGATCTAAGCTTTTATGATCTATGCAGATCTATTTTTAATAGTAATTTTATTAAAGATTACAATTAGAAAAATAAAAGCTTACAGAAACTGAAAACTTAGATGAATAAAAAGAAAACGTAGAAGATGTGAAAAAGAAAGGAATTAAAAAGAGAACAAAATAGAAAGAAAAATAAGCTAAAGGAAATATATAAAACTGACTTCTCCCCTTCATCACAAGCGTAAGCAATTTTAGTAACTTATAATCTTCTGTTAAAATATAACAAATGATCTCTTCTTCCCATATCCCCTCTCTTATGTATAAACAAATCCTGCATCATCATATTTCAGTCCTGATGTCCATTTTAGCCTTGATCAAATTCACCCACTGTATATAGTCCTTTATTTTACTTCTAACAATCTTAATCTCTAATATTATTATTTATTAAAAATTTATGCCATCTTCCCTATAAGGTGACTCTGGGCAGCTTACAGATTATAAAAAGATAAATAGAAAAGTAATTAAAATATGACTATGCACAATTTTGACCCTTTACAATAAAACAGGACTAAGAGATGGACAGCACAAGGATGATGCCTCCTCAGCTGGTCAAATATCTCCAGTGGTGAGCGCCCCTCAGAACCCCAAGCCAACCAGTAAAACCAAGTTTTAATACCCTTCCGGAAGGCCAAAAGCATAGGAGCAGTTCTCACTTCTGGTTATATTATTAGAATCTCTTATTTATATGCCAAAAATAATAACATAAATATTGCTGATTAAACTATTGCACCCAATCAGTCAAAATATTCATTAAACTTCACATCATAAGAAACCACCTATTAACCATAATCAAACAAACCTTGTTCACATTTTTTTCTTCTACCCAGCAATCATTAAATCCCATATCATAGAATTCTAACGTTTGCTTTCTCTCAAAGCCCTTGACAATTTTATCAAAGTCCATTTGTAGTTTTAATATAGTCTCACCAGTAAATCTCTTGTACTTTAGTTTAAATAAATAATCCATAAAATGTTATAGAACTTGCTATCTTTTTATCCCTTCTCACAAAATCCCTTCTCGCAAAACTTTAACAAGCCTCTTTTGTAAATCCCGTTATAAGAAAATTATTTAGAACACTCTTGGTTTGTTGTTTGTTTATTCCTTTTAATTATAAAGACATCAGTCGGTTTCTTTTGTATGTCTAGTGTAACAAGTTTTTCCATATCATTTTTGTGGCCTGTCATTTTTAAATCCACTTTGAATTCCATTTCAATCTTGTCAGGTAGAACTTGTTCCTCTTCCATAACATCTTTCAGACACAGTCTCTCCATAGAGGCAGATGCTATCAAAATTAACTTCTAAGATATCCTTCAATGTGTTCAATGTTAAAATATTTCACTTCATTCTGTAATTGTAAGTCGAGTAAGAATTCTTCTTTAATTATAATCTTTCCTGTAGTTCCCTCTAGTCTCCAACATTTAAAATCTTACTTTAAAAAAAAGTTAAAAACAAATGCATTTTCCCATAGGAAGTTTTCTTTATAATTAATTCCAAAATTTCATTTCAAATTTATCAAAATGCTTAGACAGTTTGCAACTTTCTGAAATCAAAGTTTTAATGGCTCCTTTGCTGTTCATTAAAAACATTTTTTGAAAGACCTTAAACTTGTACTTAAAACTAAAATAAGGATCAAAGAAAACTCACCCAGTAATATAATCTAAAGGTTTCTAATAGCTGAAAAGCTGTTAGCAAGCAGTTTCCAAAAGTGATTTAAAAAGGAAGTACCAGTATGTGAATTTAGTATCCTTTCAAAGAGATGACTGCATTTTTACTGTGATGGGTATTCCATTGTCTCCCAGGGCTCTAAACCTGCCAGGGACTGATGTCCTGTGGTCTTGTCCAGAGGAGCAACTCTCTGGAGCACTTGTGGCTGATCTCAGTTCCTCTCTTTGTTCCGAAAGGAATTATTAACGAGATGGTCAACTCGCCATCTCATCATTTTGCTGCAGTCGTCTGCTTTTTGCTGACGACTTTCAGTCCTCCAGTTCTTCCCCAGAAACCCATATTTTGTTTGGATCAAGATCTACACTTACTTAGGTGAAGGATAGTGATGTGAACTGCAAAGTTTCACTTAAAACATCTAGTGTTGGTTACTTCTTTCTTATAATACCATCTGGGTAGCTATATTGTTTGTATTTATTTATATGTTAATTTATTAATACTACCAAGTACCCCATTCAGTTCCTTTGGTTTTGCAAGTTAAAGGAATCCATGATTGTGGCCCAAGACTTACCTTACTCTTAATAGTAGACTCTATCAAATTAGTATCCAGCTTAAAGTAATACAAGCTAAGATATATTCATCATAGTATTTATTTGCATATAAACAATCAATATTCTGATGGAGATTTCGGGCTTATTGTTTATGAGCTATACACTAGTGCACACAGTTCATTTTTTCTTGACTCCCTCTTCCAATCATCATGTTGGAATGAACCTAACTTAAATTAACCTAAAGCCTAGTCTTATTTCAAAATCAGAATTCTGTAAGTTATGTCACAAACCAAGGTTAGTTTTTGGTTTACGATTCTTTCACATATAATCTTAAAATTCTTCTTTCCACTTGGTAGCTACAGTTGCTCTTTAAGAACTCTTGCCTTAATGAACTGACTGTATAAATAAATATACGTAGTCTTCACGTTACGACCACAGTTGAGCCCAAAATTTATGTTGCCACATTTGTTAATTGAGTTTTGCCCCATTTTATCACTTTTCTTGCCACTTTTCTTTTGTTAAGTGAATCATTGCATTTGTTAAATTAGTAACATGGTTGTTAAGTGAATCTGGATTCCCCATTGACTTTGCTTGTCAGAAGGTCACAAAGTTGATCACATGACCCTGGGACACTGCAACCGTCATAAATATGAACTACTTGCCAAGCATCTGAATTTTGATCATGTGACCATGGGGATGCTGCAACGGTTGTAAGTGTGAAAAACTGTCAAAAGTCACTTTTTGCAGTGCCGTTGTAACTTTGAACAATCACTGAATCAACTGTTGTAAGTCGAGGACTACCTGTACACTCGTTTACAATTAACCAGAACTTGCTACAGTTCTAACTAACTGTTCTGCATGAATAAAAACAGTAATGTAGTTTTGTACATCAAAAACGTTATTTTCTCAGTTAAAGCTCTCTACACATTTGTGGTGAAGCCCACTGAATTTAGTAAAGTTTAATATAGTACTAAACATTCATGAGTTTGGACTAAGCAGCACTTTTATTTTGCATTAATAGCATTCTGCTGATATATATAATATGATAATAGATTAGCAGGAATTCTTATTATTAGCATAACAGTTTAAGCAGGAAGGAAGATGCCTTGTTTATATGAATGTGATCCTATATAACAAGAGACCTTGGTTTTCTTTAATATTATAGGAACAGATCAAATTTTCATAATAAATTCACATTTTTTCAACAGATTTTTACACAACAACAGAATCTCTCATTTAATTCCTGGGACATTTAGTAATTTGGAATCCATGAAACGACTGTGAGTAAACAAAAATCTTTTAAACTTTGGACTTGATATTTTAAACATTTGTTTTATGAAACATCACATTTTGCTTTCCTTATCATCTATTATTCAGTCAAAGTTCCTGATAATTTTGGAATTGGTTGTATTTATTCTGTTGCCTCTGAACAAGCAGCTTCTTCTGGAGTTCACGATTACACATATTTAAACTAGTTGGATTTAACAGAAGCATCATAGCTATAAACATGTTTCCAACATTTGTTTATAACATACATGCATATTCTCCTTTTTTTAGGATGATATGTTCAAAAATATTTCAACAAAGACATCTCCAACCTTGAAACCTTATGTTGAACTTGTTGGAAGTGTTCCAAAAATGGAAGGAGCATTTCAGTTTTATTCCAAATTCGTTTTGTTTTGATTTTACAAGAAACTGTTCTGATCATGAAACAGTGGTAAAAAATGTCAGGTTTGACTAGGGTGGAATGTTTCAACCTCAGTAGGACTTTCACAGCTCTGATCATGAAATGTAAATGGTAGGGGTGAGATTATTTTATTTATTTTATTTTTTCAGTATGATTCAATTCAATTTAGGTGCTGTCTTATTCTGGACAGACTTAGGCAGCCCACAATAAACAGATATCAAAAACACGAATAAACAAAAGGAGATCTGGCCACTTGGCATCAAACCATATGCCTAGTACATCCACCACGAGGTCCACCCATCCTAATACAAATCCTTGGAGAAGATCCAGCTCTTCAAAGCCTTCTGGAACATCATCCTGATGAGAGCCAGATGGTCTCCAGAGGGATGTTTATTCCAGAGGGCATGTGCCACAACAGAGATGGCACACCTCCTAAGTTCTTTCTCTCCTTTACTGAAGTTTAGAAAGTGACTGAAATTTTCCTTGGGGTAGCATTTACCACCTACACATACATTTTAATATGGCACAGGCTTTGCTTTCTAATATCCCAAATCCTAATTCAGAAAAGAAAACCACAACCAAAGGAATTGGATTCCATTTTCACATGCATCTGTTTTGTAAGCTGACGTAATGGGACTTGGCAGCATACAAACACAATAAAGTAACTATATTTTGTACGTCCTGGCTTTTGAGTTTTTCCTGTTCTTCAGTGACTAGGAGGTATTGTAATGTGGTTAATAATATGACCGCATCTCATAGTTTTCTAAACAAAAGTCATAGAACAAACATGTGCCGTGCTGAGGCTTGTAAGTAGAAACAGTGATGATTTCTTGTTTTATCCAGACGTCTGGATTCCAATGCACTTCACTGTGACTGTGAAATATTATGGCTGGCAGAGCTGTTAAAAACATACGCCGAATCTGGTCATGCGCAGGCTGCAGCCACATGCGAATATCCAAGGAGGATCCAGGGAAGGTCTGTGGCCACAATAACACCAGAAGAACTTAACTGTGGTGAGGTTGCTTTAAAGTTACGGATATGCTTTCTCCATATTTTATTAAATATATAATGACAGATAGTGTATATTTTAGAGCAGGGATCTGCAACTTTGACAACTTTTAAGACTTGTGGACTTCAACTCCCAGAATTCCTCAGCCAGGAGCCGCTGGCCCGGAACTGCCATTCCGGCAGGTTGTAAGGCGCGACACAGTGCTCACCATGTATGAAGCCAAGTCCCTCTTTCGCTGCAGAAGGCACAGACGCCAAACATACCACGCCCACGCCTTCCGTCTGCTTCGGCATTGTGATCTGACATCATCAACGAGCGCGACCAACATACAAGCCAGAATCACGGATTGGTGGGTTAGGGATCATGTAGGTGTATAGCGCAGGGTTTAAAGGTGATGGGATGCACCAAACACACAGCTTTGACTATAAACTTCACTAGGATTCAGTGTTTATCAGTTTGTGCCGTAAAACATTTAAACAAGCTTGGTGTCGCAGAACCATTCATTCTTCCGGAACCTGACAGGGAGCTGAAGTCCACAAGTCTTAAAGTTGCCACAGTTGGAGACCATTGTTTTAGACCCTGTCTTTACTGTGAAATGCAAATTATACATATATAACATGTATATTTTAATCAGCAAATTATGATTTATTCTATAATGCTAAGTACTCACCTAAGGCCAGAAGCTCTTATAATATTCAAAGATTACAAAAAATCTGAAATTGGGCAATTGGACACTTTTCTATGGAATTGTATAAATTGCATTTTCCGGTGTTTATATTAATTATCACACCAATGAGAAACAGTGATTTATATTCTATTTTAAAATTAAGAACTAAACTGTTTTTAAATTCCAATTTTATATGCTTTGTTGATAAATCCAGAGAGGCCGAGAATTACATCAGAGCCTCAGGATGTGGACGTAACCTCAGGGAATACCGTTTACTTCACTTGCAGAGCTGAAGGAAATCCCAAACCAGAAATCATTTGGCTTCGCAACAAGTAAGGTTGTTTTACAAAGCTTGTGTAAAATAGTGGTTCTGATTCTGTCTTCTGGACAAAAACTGTTATCACCTTTTTTCCCTTTTCCCACAGCAGAAGAGAATCCATACTAGAAAGATTTGATCCTTCATCTACCAGGAACAATAACAAAATTTGCTAGAGGTAGATGTGGGCTTCTGATGGTTCAACTGAAGTTATATCTGTGCAATAAAACTAACTAACTTTGAATTTTGTATTCTAAAGATGATTTGGTATGATATGAAAAAGAACCAGTATTGTTCTACGGGCTTCTGCGCACTGTAACTCCACGCCACATGCTAAAATCTTCCATTTTTACC
>JANHFT010003864.1:75939-87494 GCA_032467955.1 Pseudoxenodon macrops
TCCTGTTGTAGTATTAAGATAAGGCAGCTGAGTTAGACCCTGACTTAGTCATGTTTGGAGTAGATCTATTTAAATAACTGGGAGGAATTAATGTGAATACATTTAAGAAAACTTTATGGCATTAATATACTGCCATAATGTACAGATGGCCAGAAATACACAGTAAACTGTATATCACCTGTGCTGTTTGCTTGGAGACAGAGGCAGATTTTTTTTTCTTGGTTTCCTTCCCAAAAGCTAGGTGCGTCTTATACTTGGGAGCACCTTATACTCTGAAAAATACGGTATATCACACTGCTGAGTTCTTTGTACATGATAAGCAATAAGCATTCCATAATGTTGTAGCAAATCTAGTTGTTATTTAAGAACATTTCCTTTTTTTGATGCTCTATTTAATGTGGCAAAAATAATTGTACTCTTGCAGAGTTTCCTAACTTTGGGAACTTTAAGAAGGGTGGATTTCAACTCCCAGAATTCCCCAGCCACTCTAAGTTTGAGAAATACTATATCAATGGAAAGTATTGCAGACATGCTCTCTTTTTAAACAGCTCGGCCAAGTTTTGTGATTCATCCACAAAACACAGAAGTTCTGGTTGGAGAAAGTGTCACCCTGGAATGTAGTGCAACTGGGCACCCCCAACCACGTATCACCTGGACAAAAGGTGACAGAACACCTCTGCCGAATGATCCACGGATCACCATCACTCCATCAGGAGGGCTTTATATCCAGAATGTGGAGCAGGAAGAGGGTGGCGAATATACCTGCTTCGCAGCCAACAGTCTAGATAGCATCCATGCGACTGCCTTCATTATTGTGCAAGGTAGGCAGTACTTTAAAAGGTGGTTTGGTTTGAAGTTTATTCCGACCTGTAGCTCATTTAAAAATTTTAAAGGATACAAACAGGATTTTCCCCAAATGGAGTTGATATTTCCAGTGTAATCCCCATATTAATCAGCTAATATTTTGAAAGTAGAATTGCATATTGACAGCTACAATAATGTCCTAATGCTTCTTTGAGTGTTTGATAAGTATTTGACATATCATTATTATCTTACAAATATATTTTGTATATTATCTGTGTGGCCTGGTTGTGATTATGTTGTTTTCTTCATAATATAATTTGACTTTAAAAAAAGGAAAGAAAGCGAGGTATTATGAATCCAAAGAAGAGTTTTACTCTGTTGAGTCATACCTTTACTTCGGATTTTTGTTTTCATTTATTTTTCATTCAAAGTCCCAAGTGGTCTAATAATCATGGATGGTTGCAAGTCTGCATGTGTTTATCCAGGTACCAAAGACCTGTAATGGAAGTGGTTCTCACTCCATAGTTCAAAGAATACAAAATAATATATGCGTGTGGTATATATATAGTCTAAACTGCTTTAATTATTTGTCTCCCTTTTACACAGCTGTACCTCAGTTTACTGTGACCCCTCAAGACAGAAGCGTGATTGAAGGACAGACTGTCGATTTCCCATGTGAGGCACAAGGATATCCACAACCAGTCATTGCATGGACTAAAGGAGGTCAGAATTTAGTTTACAATAAAACACGAGGCTTAAAAAACTACACAGTAGTTTATCACCGCATGCAAATGTTGAAGTGATTTCTCTGATAGAGCAACGTTGTGACTCTTTATTTCCCCTGCTGTTGCTATTAGTTTGGTGTGGCTGAATCTAACCAAAATATTCACTATTACTGTCAGTGAGTAAGTGAGAGATTGATTAGTAAAGGAGCTTCAGAGGTTCGCATCTCTTTTGAAGTCTTCGAAGAACCTTTGGAGTCCCACGTTTTGCTCAGGAAAATATTGCTGCCCACTACATTTACTTTATGAGATGAACTGGTTTTCTCCAAGATTTATCACACATTTTGTTCCTATCTTCAGGTTAACCATGTCAATTTCTGAAATGAATAGAAGAAAAATGAACACATGCAGCTTTTCATGGTGTCTCAGTTTACTAACACTTACATGCTACATTATGCTGCATGCGAAATAGATTTTATTTAAGTACTGTATGTATGGCACGGATTTTTGGCAATATATATCCGTGTTATTAATTTGATGGCATCAATTTTCAACAAACCTGAATTTCATGCTCACAAGTCGGGAAACTAGAGGATACCCATCCTCTCATATGCAGGTGATACTCTAGCTCAGAAGAGCATGAATCTGTCATCCTGGGTAGGAAAAATCTCCTGCCCAATATAAAAAATCCAAAATCATGATTTGGAGTAAAGATATGAATAGAAAATCTAGATTTCAAAGGACCCGTAAGTACCTTGAAGTGTAAAGGGAAAGATATTGTGCGTCTCGGGCACCATAATGATATTTTAACATTAGCCACTTTTTTTTTCTTCAGGGGAAGGATGATCTCTGCCAGTCTCTTAAATTTTTATTTTTTTTAATTTAAGCCCAAATACTTACTTCTGATCTTATAAGGAGTCCAGGTAGGAATCTGTGTCACAAATAATACCATGGAAATAGTACAAATGAAGTTTGAAAGCTGTTCTTATTGCCCCAGGATGTATAGCTAATCTCTTACTTGAGGTGGGGATGCCTAAAATTTTTTTGTATCTCATGATTAGTTATTGACTGAAGATCCTGTTGCTTTTTTTCACCAACCTATTGTATTGGCCGAAAACAATTATTCAAGCTTCGAGCTCTATGCTAATTAGAATTACTCTGCCACTTTTGGGACACACACACACACACCTCAGATGCCTTGATTGATTTATCACTGGTTGATGTGATAACCATCAGTCTATATTATATATGTGCGAATATATTGTAGGAAAAGAATATCAGAATTTGTGTTTGTGTGTATGAAAGCGAGAGGGAGGGAGGGAGAGAAAGATTGTATTGATAACACCTTTTTCAGAAAATATTTGAAGGTAAATAGAGGAGGGAGGTATTCACTTGCGGTTATAACTGTTTTAGATCTATTGGTGACTTGGAGAGGATGGGGAAGAAATTCTTAATCTCTTTCTTGTCAGCCATGTTAGTTTTCAGCCGTTTTGCAGTCTTTCCAATTGTCTTTATCCTTATTACCTTCTTGGATGTTTGAAATATACAACATTTTTAGAAGTTCTGCCAGCTCCCAACCGTTCTCTGAAGTTTAAGATGAGTCCTTGAGATGAACAGCAGCTTTTCTCTGCGGTGCATCTCTTCCAGTTGAGGTAAAGAGAGGGCTTTGTAGGCCAATCTTCACAAGCTTCCTCCTTATCTCTTATGGAATATGGGGGAAATCCTTGTGTCCTTGGAGCACTGCGATTAAGCTGTGGCTATTTACAAGATCAGAAATCTCCACTTAGAGGCAGGATTCTCTATCTCTATTGGAGCAGGAGTTGTGAAGGTTTAAAAATGTATTTAGAAGTAATAAAGAAGTTGGCCAAGAAAACTTCCCCTTGCTGTAGCATTAGTGGGATAAGTTCCCTGAAAGTAAGGAGAATCCTTTAGGCCATTAGGAAGCTAACTCAGATCCATAGAATTAGTTGCCTTCTGCCTAGTCAGTGATCTTTATTGATAGAATTAGGTTTGGTATGTGAACAGTCTTGAATGGGTTGGATGCATCATTTATTGGGGCATGGGAATAGAGGACATAATCCCAGGCTGATTTCTCCAGTGATAGCATTGCTGACACCTTTCTCAGAAAGTAATTGAATGTTACTAGGGAAGGTGTTTTCCTCCAAAACATAAACAAAGTCTGGTGAATATTAATAGCACTTTTTTCCCATTATCTCTTCATTCTTTTCTTTCTTCCTCTTTCTTTGTTGTAAACAAAAGAATACGAACACGACTTTGTCTGCTTGTTGACTGTGCAGTTCATAATTTCATTCTAAAAATTCTTCTTTCAGGTAGTCAGCTGTCTGTAGATAGAAGACACTTAGTTTTGTCTTCTGGAACTCTGAGGATTTCCGCAGTGGCTTTACATGATCAAGGACAATATGAATGTCAAGCTGTCAACATTGTAGGATCTCAAAGAGTTGCTGTCCAACTGAGTGTACAGCCAAGAGGTAAGCTTGCATAAGCCAAGTTGCGTGGAATTATTTCTTTACATTTTTGAATATTTAAATTTTAAACTGTTTTTAAATGTTTCTTCCTCTTTTGCTAGGACAGTGATGTAATTGTATTTTAAAAAGTACTTTAAAACTTTGCTTTCTGCGGCTTACTTATATTTGCCATACTGTAACTATGGTGATTGTGTGGTAGTTCAGTTGTTTCAAAGATCTAGCACAAGATTTTTTCTTAATTTGTTGTACAACTAGACTTAGTATCCTATGACTATCACTAAGTGGTGATTTATGATTTATGAACTATGATTTATGATGACTGTATTTTTATAATGACTATGATCATGATTTATCACTTATAGCTTTTATGTACACTGAGAGCTTATGCACTGAAGATAAATTCCTTGTGTGTCTTGCACTTGGCCAATAAAGAATTCTATTCTGTTCTATAATTGTTTTCTTACAAACAAAAATCAGTATTTTGTTTACTGAAATGAATTGACTAAACTAAATATGCTTTAGGAAAGGGTCTCCTAAAATGGATGAGGACAATTGTGGAGGGGAAACAAGAGGGTTAATATATAAATTTCTTATTAGTACTATGATCTGAACTAGGTCCCCAAGCTTCCTTCTGAATACAGTAATGGTATCTTTACTAATTGCATGTTTAAATAAAACTTAGCTGAAATCCAAAATGCAGTTATTACTGAGTACATAGAGAGCTGAGGAACAGAGAAAATTATATGTGGGAAAAATAGGAATTTCATAGCTGTTAAAGCATAATGATGCATTAGTCCTTGTATTAGGAAAGGAATGTTAGCATGAAGAGTTGAAAAAAATGGCTAAGAAACTAAATTAAGAAGTCCCTATCCTGAATCAAAAAGGGATGCAGTGGCTAATTCGCTGAGCTTGTCAATTAGAAAGGCCGGTGGTTCGAATCCCTAGCACCGCGTAATGGAGTGAGCTCCAGTTACTTGTCCCAGCTTCTGCCAACCTAGCAGTTCGAAAGCATGTAAAAAATGCAAGTAGAAAAATAGGGACCACTGTGGTGGGAAGGTAACAGCATTCCGTGCGCCTTTGGCATTTAGTCATGCCGGCCACATGACCATGGAGATGTCTTCAGACAGCGCTGGCTCTTCAGCTTTGAAACGGATATGAGCACCGCCCCCTAGAGTCAGGAACGACAAGCACATATGTGCAAGGGGAACCTTTACCTTTATCCTGAATCAAGTCTTTGGAATCAGGTTCATGTTTTATATAATTATAAAATATAATTATTATTCAGTCAATAGAGCTAAAAGAAATTTATTCAATTCTTAATTTTAGATAAATTATATTCTGCACTATATATTAATAGAATGATGTTGTTAGACTGAAAACTAGGTGATTATGATTTGAATAAAAATTGTTTATTTAAAAAAAATTAGCAGCTTGATATTTCCTTCTGGGAATCTTTATTTTAGTAACTCCTGTGTTTGCTAATGTTCCAAGTGACATGACAGTGGAAGTGGGTACAAATGTACAGGTTCCATGCAGTTCTCAAGGAGAGCCAGAGCCAGTAATAACATGGAATAAGGTATTGCATGCCAGTTTCATATTTCCTAACTTCCTGCAGAGTTCAGTCTGTAAAAATAATATATTTGCTTCTTCTCTGTGTAGCGTGTTACCTTTCCTTTGTCTGAAACCACCTATTGTAGAGGCTACTCAAAAGGCAGTGAGATTTTAATTAACTGGCTACTTTGATAAGAGTTTAAAGTGTTACACTAAAAATCTTAATTCCTTCCAGTTACAGGTAATCCTCAACTATGACTAGATTTGAGCCCAAAATTTCTGTTGCTAAGTCAGGCAGTTGTTAAGTGAGTTTTGACCCATTTTATGACCTTTCTTGCCACAATTGTTAGGTGAATCATTGCAGCTAAGTTAGTAACACAGCTTTTAAGTGAATCTGGCTTCCCCATTGACTTTGCTGATCACATGACCCCGAGATACTGCAACCCATCATCAATATGAGCCAGTTACCAAGCATCTGGATTTTGATCACATGACCATGGAGATGCTGCAACTGTCGTGTGAAAAACGATTATTAAGTCCCTTTTCAGAGCTGTTGTATCCATAGACAGTCATCAATGAATGGTTGTAAGTTAAGGATTGCCTGTATACACAGGAAATTCACAATTCTATTAAATTTCAGTAAAGCATTAGGAAACAATGTAGATCTGAAAAAAAACTGTTCAAATAAATACATTAAAATACAGTTTTTATTCTATGGAAATTGTGGTGGAAAGCTTGAAGGCATTGTTTTTCTACACAAAGCATATCTGCCTTTCAAATTATATGCAGATAGTCCTGGGTTATGACAGCCTTGGAAAGGTGCTTCCAGCTGCCATAAAACATGCCAATCCCCTCTCCCCGTAGTTACATTTTGGCTGCTTGGCAACTAGCTCACATTTATGACTGGTTGCCAAGGACCTTACAAGCAGAGGGGATGGAGTGAAGCTGGAATCCTTCATCAGCCCCCTAAAAGATTTCATCTCTGTGCACAGAGGGGAGCTGAAATCCTTTGATGGGGCGAAGGAACAAAACTGGAATTTTTAGGATTTCAGCTCTATTCACCCAGAATTTTGAAGATTCCAGATCTGTCCCTGAAGCCCGCCAAAGGATTTCCCCTCCAAGCATGGAAGGGAGGTGAAATCCCTCAGTGAGCTGCAAGACAAGAAATGAAATCCTGAATTGCATATGGGGGAGAGGGGACTGAAATCTTTTGGTGTACTGGACAAACATTTGAAAGTGAAAGGGCTGCCTGCTAGTAGGATTTCAGCTCCATGTGGAACTGAACTCCTCCCAACAGACAGATCTTTTGCTCTCTCCACTTAATAACCCAAGAGATTGCTTAATAATTGACACAGAGAGTGCTGGATTCTGGTCATTGAGCAAAGCAGTCATGTGTTTCTTAATCACTTAATCACAGGGTCCAAGATTCAGGTTCCAATCGTGGCCATAGGTCAAAGACTACCTACAATATATCTCAAATAGCCAAAGTATAAATGTGTAAAGCTGAGGTGAACTTGTATTTCAAAAATTAAATCAACTTTTCTAAGGCCAGATCTGCATAATTTAATAACCAGCAAGTCAAATGTAAGTTTTCAGCAACTTTTGAGGCTCTTTATAAACGCTGAGTCCAAACTTAGTTCTCCCTAGGATAAATTTCCTAAAGGCAATCGAATTCAGTCAGAGCTAACTTTGACCATTAACTTAAATGAGTCTCCTCTAAGCATTATTAAATCTGGATGCAAAGCACTGAGTAGTAACCAAGAGGTTTGCTCATATGATAGTATTTTTTTTTCTTTTCTCTCCTTTCTCCACCATTTTCTTATGTTTAGTGCATCTGCTGCAGAACATTTTATCCTAAAGGAGCATATTTGGAGGGCATATTCTGGGGTGCAGGAAAAATTGAGGGAATCACATTTTTCTGTTTTGTAGAAGAAGTAGTCCCATCAGTGGTGTTTACTGTTTTCCTGGGAGACCTTACAATACACTTTCTCAAGCTGTTTAACTCAATTACAGTTTTTCTAGTCTTCAATAATATAATTACATTCCCAAAAAAGAAAACAGATTCTTTTTCACAAATCTCTCAGCAGTGGCAATCCCAAACTGGATCCTAAAATAACAATTTGAAATTGCTCCATTAGCCCCAGGATATATCCAAATTACCCCATGTTTAAAAACCACTGCCTTAGGACATGGCTAGGCTTTGAAAATACAGATTATGCATGTGAATCAAGAATTCCTTACCTGTTAGAGTTGGAAATTTAAATTCACATTTTCCTTTGACCAAATTTTAAAAACACACAACAAACACCTTCAAAAAATTGATTTCTTCTAAAACACTGCCTAAGTTATGGAATATCTTGGCCTTTTGATTGCTACAGGATGGTGTTCAGGTGACAGAAAGTGGGAAATTCCATGTTAGCTCTGAAGGATTTCTTACTATTCGAGATGTTGGCCCGGCAGATCAAGGCCGCTATGAATGCGTAGCAAGGAATACGATTGGATATTCCTCAGTTAGCATGGTACTAACTGTGAACGGTAAGATTTATACATGAGAATAGACAACTGCAGATTAAGTATTGTGTGCATTGAATTGAATTTTTAAAAGTTATCAGTATATAATGCATAAGTATTTTGGAGGAAGTATTAAATTTGACTTTAATAATCACCTCTCCTTTAGTCACTTTTATTTAATAAAACTCATAAAGTGACACTACGTAACATGTCTGTTGGTTGTGAATTTAAATCAAGGACCGATTGTCTAAAACTTAAATAATTGTTTAATGGAGAATTACTTAATGTTCAGTGTAATAGTTTATTTCATAAGCTTTGGGGAAATTATACTTACCTATGAACACAAAAATACCAAGAGGAGATTTGTTGGCAGAAAAGGTCTCAATTTCATCATCTTCCTTTATCTTTTCCACTTTTTTGTACTTTCTTTTGTCTAGAGCACGGGTGTCAAAACTCACCGCATCACATTGATGTCATGTGATGTATTGTGACGTTTTTTGCCTTTGTGGAGCTGGGTAGATGTGGCCTACATGTGACGCATCCGGTCCATGTACCGCCAGTTTGACACCCCTGGTCTACAGCAAGGGGTTATTAAACTCCATGGATATATTTCATGGAATCCATGCCACCTCTGAGCATCTGATTAAACTGAATAAGACCCTGTCTTATTTTCGGGGACACACAGTATATCAGATAATAATATTGCCATGCAACAAAAGGTTGTTGTTTATACTTGCATCTAAAATGAGCAATCCTGTTCACCTCTCCTAATCAATTATTCTTTTGAAGGGCATTCCAGCCCCAATTCTCCACATTGCATATCCTGCAGCTAGAGAGCTTATTCACTCATTTTTATAGTTTTGAAGATTTTTTTTCTGTTAAAAAAAAAAGGAAAGTATGTTTTTAAGTTATGGTTGTGAAAGAGTAATTTTGTAGTTTTATAACATTGCCATCAGATGAGTAATTTTACAGAAAATTGTAACTAGAATTTTATTTTTAATACCGAAATAATGTTATGTCTAGACTTTGCTTATCTGTGTAACTCTGAAAAAATGTTTAATGTCCCTTTTTTTCTTTTTAGTTCCTGATGTGAGTCGAAATGGAGATCCATTTGTAGCCAGTTCAATCGTTGAAGCTATTGCTACTGTTGACAGAGCAATAAACTCCACCCGTACACATTTGTTTGATAGGTATTGTATATATAATTGGAAGGATTTGTTTACATCATAATAATATATTGGTTGTCTCTTCATTACTTGATTACTTGATCTTGACTTGGCATTGCAATATCCTAATTTTTATAATTATTTTAGTTGGTTTTTTCCCCAGTTTCCTATCCTTTCACAAATACATCAGTTAGGTATTTGTGTAACATAGTAGATGACAGTAGTCTATTTTCCCATTGGGTGCTGGAACTTTCCTCCTTTATGTCTTCTGGTTATTTCCATTGGGTCATACCAATTGAAGGGGAGGCCAGTTTAAAGTGAAGGCTGCTAAACTTTGGAAATGAAAGTTACTGAAACTTAATATTATTCCTTGATGGCTTAACAAAAGATTCCTCTTAGCAGCTGTCAAATGCTAATTTTTTAAAAATCTTTTTTTTTATTGGCTTGCAGTCCTGGATAATTACTTGAGGTATGTACTTGTAAATTGTTTAGAGATGTTTAATATAAGCGTTATTACTAATCTTGAATAGCATTAGGATTAAAACTAGAGTTAAGTTAACCTTCTAGACACTGTGTTTATTTTTTGTCTTTTTCTTGTTAATTTGTTAGTCGCCCTCGATCTCCAAATGATTTACTAGCCCTATTTCGATACCCAAGAGATCCTTACACTATTGAGCAAGCAAGAGCTGGAGAAATATTTGAAAGGACACTACAACTAATTCAGGAACATGTACAAGATGGTTTAACGGTTGATCTTAATGGAACAAGTGAGTGTTTTTCTTTTACTGTAAGAGTGCATGACATGAGGCCAGAGTATTTAACCTCTTACCACCTCTCTTCTCCTTCTGAATTGTTGCTTTTCTATTGTGAATGTATATACAAGGTTTGATTTCCTGTGAACAGAGGCAGATTCCAATATATTCTGTGGCTCATTGTGTGACAACATGTATGTGTGTATTTTAATGTCTTTTTTCCTCCTCTCTACTGAATATAGTGAGAGAAATACATTATCCAGCAGTGCTTTTTCCATAAAATTCTGCCATCAAATGCTCACTCACAAGGAAATGGGATACATGATTTTGCATAAGTAACTCTCCCCCCCCCCCATTCTTGTCTCTTCTCATTTTTGTATCGGATGAGATTACTGTGTCATCTTTAACTTTTTGTAACATGTCCAATCTCCTCAGTTGCATCTGCCAAATAACCATTTTCTGTTTCATGTTCCATTGCATCTGCGCCCTATCTCTAATGTCAGTCAGCAGATCTTGAGTACAGAATTGTTCTGTAAAATAAGTAAAAGTCAAAATAGATTTCTAAAAAAATGGAGTGAATCATAGATTTTCTGTGATTGAAACCACTGGGTAAAGTATAGAAAGAAGGGGCCAGCTGCTTTCAGTTTCCTTAAAACTGGAGGATTAAATTATAAATACCAGTGCAATCAGAAACACAAGGGAAGTGAGAGGGGGAAGAGCAAGAAGAAACTACAGAAAATAAGCAGAAGCAAGGATTGTGGTCTTTAAGATTATGTTTACACAATTGATAACGACGTTAATCTCAAATGAAAGAAAATGAATCTTTCTTAAATCTGTCATGCCATTTTATTGGGAAAACCTAAATAAAAATAGATGCTTTGGTACAGGGGTGAAATCCAGCAGGTTCTGACAGTTCTGGAGAACCGGTAGCAGAAATTTTGAGTAGTTTGGAGAACCGGCAAATACCATTTGTGGCTGGCCCCAGAATGGGGAGGGAATGTTGTTTTTGCAGTATCCTTCCCCTGCCACGCCAACCAAACCAAGCTCACCAAGCCACACCACGCCCACCAAACCAAACTGGTAGTAAAAAAGATTGGATTTCACCACTGCTTTGGTATTTATAAAAGCAATATCAGTTTTTGTCTTGGTGTTATGTACAAGCATCCAGTATTTCAAAAACCAAGCCAGTGTTTCAAAAACTAAGCCTTGCTATATGTCAGATAGAATCTCTAGGTCAGTGATGGCGAACCTTTTTCTTCTTGCATGCCAAAAATGGCGGCACGCAAACACACACACCCCGCGCACTGCGCATGCCCCCCCCCATTGGGCTGTTTTTTGCCCTCCAGAGGATTCAGGAGGCCTCCAGAGGGTTACAAAATGGCCCAACGGGACTTCCTTTTTGCCCGCTGAGCTGTTTTTCACCCTTTGAAGGCTTCAGGGAAGCCTGAACGTGAAAAACGACCCTACGGGCAAACCGGAAGTTCAGGAACGGACTTTCGGTTTGCCTGTGGGGCCGTTTTTTACCCTCCGGAGGCTTCAGAAAACGTTTTACCAGAGGGTAAA
>JANHFT010003865.1:24726-39352 GCA_032467955.1 Pseudoxenodon macrops
TCAAGCTCTTCCGGGCCAGCGATCCGCTGCTCAGCGTCCTCATGTGGGGAGTGAACCATTCGGTAAGAGACTCCGCTGCCGCGCAGAAGACTCCGGGGAGGGGGGGGGCGGGAAAGGCTCGCCTGGTTGTAGTTTCCCCTCCAGCCCAGCGCCCTCCTGGCGCAACGGGCTGCAGACAGTCCATCAGCCCCTGCTAGCTGGCGGCTAAGCACGATGGGAACTATAGTACCGCGCCTGTGGAGAGCGTCAGGTAGGGAGAAGGATTTCCTTCGATTTTGCAGGTGTGTTGTCGCCTGCCTCAATTTCCCTTCTGGAATAAGAAAGGTGTGATGGGGGTTGATGTAGCTCTCATCTTCTAATCAATTGCTGCTGCCCTGTGACTGCAACTCCCCCCCCCCCAAATCTTGCAGGGCCATCTTGCTCTTTTACACCTCGGATTTAGACATAAGCTGCAGGAATTCAGAAGTAGCGGTGCTCCATAACTGGATCGGTGAAAGAGGATACAATATTTCATTCCGGGAAAGAGATGCTCTTCTGCAGGAAGGATAGATAACCTCTTGGATCCACTAATGCAGTGCCATGTTTCCTTTGGGATGTCAACAGCTGTGGGTGTGCAGTTTCCCATTGTTTTTTCTGTTCTTATGCGTGGCTGCATCTTTGCAAAGCCTTCAGTGCATATGATACTGTCAGTATTTTGGTAAGATAAGTAATTTTGCTTCTAGCAAAATCAGCTGCTAGAATATTTCCTTTAGTGTTTGCCTAGAAGCACCCAAAGATGACTCTTCATAATGCTGGACAGACATTAGCTTGGTTGGACAAATAACTATTTTTATTCAATTTCCTGGTGTCATCTTCACCCAAAGAACACTCGGGTGCAAACCCAGCACACATGTCACTGTATGCATATTTGTTGTGATTGTTGATAGACAGCAACATAATTGAATGTCTACTTGTCTAATGATTTTAGTACCCTCCACATTTGAATGTATTTCCCATAGTATTGTTTTAAAAGCAGTCAATAATAACAGTGCAGACAAATTGGGGAAAGTTTTTTAATTCTGATCCCCAGTATGTTCAGTGGATCATGTAGTTGAAAGCAGAGCAGTAAGCAATGTCTGGGATAAAATGAGATAGGGTAGCCATGGTAGAGAAGGTGATGGCAATGTGCTGCCTTGGACTACTGCAGTGGCCTGTTTCTCAGCTGGGAATAACAGCATTTAACTATGCAGTATTATGCTAGTCAGACCAGGGGAAAAAGAAATGTAAAATGTAGTTTGACAGAAGAAAAATGCTACTGAAGATAACATAATTTTGATAATGATGAAACTCATGTGATCTAAGATGTTAGAAATGAAAGAATGTGGATGGTATAGAAAGTGTCTCATTGTAATTGTATGAGAATTATATTCACCTGGTTAGGGGAAGTAATACTGCAGCTGTGTCTGCGTGTGCGTGTGCATGTGTGTGCATACACATGTGCACGTGTGCACATAGACTAAATATGCAGGGTTTTGTTCAGAGTGGTAGCAAAGATTGGTTATAAAGATTATGGCGGGCTATTTCTTGTGAACTTTTGAAATTTGCTTCCTTTTGTATTCAGCACAAGAATTAACATCTCTTTAAGGAGGAAAAAAGCTGCTTAAAGCAATAGCTAATAGAGCACAAGTCATGTGCTTCCCCCCCCCCTTAGTAGTATTGTCTGACTTTAATATAATGAGAATTTGCTTTATTGCATAATGCGTATGTCCACATATATTAGCTGCCACATCTTCCAGCAGAAGCTATATTTGGGGTTTGCATGATGATTCTAAAATCTGATTAATTCACAGTCTTTTTTTTCTTTTTCCTGGAAAGCGTGTCCTGTGCCTTGCTGTAAATACGAGTACATATAAATTCATTGAATGCTTATATAGAAAATGCTCTGGCATGATTAACTTTCATACAAAAAGTGCTGTTCAAAACATAAAACTTCCTTAACTTGAGGGAAATGGCAACTTTCACATCTCATATAGTTATGAATTCACAAAGTCTAGGCCACTGTTTCTCAACCTTGGCCTTTTCAAGAGATGTGGACCTCAACTCCCAGAATTCCAAATCCAGCATGGCTAGCTGGAGAATTCTGGAACTTAAGTCCACACCTCATAAAAAGGCCAGGGTTAAGAAACACTGCTGTAGGCTAAACTTGTAGCCAACTATTGGTTTTGCGACTAATCTGACAATGCTATACATAAAATACAATGGTTAATCTTCCTTGAGCAGAGATGAATGTATATGTGCACATATTTGCTCATACCACACATGAATATGGAGGTTTGAGGAAGTTAGCTAATTCAGCCTCTGATTCTAAAGAAGACATTTTCTTACTTTCTTCTTGACATACAAATAGAGGATTTAGAGAAATAAAAAGTAGGATAACATTAACCTTTCATTACATAAGCAGAATTTTATTTTCCCTCAAAGTTACATGAATATTAGTTTGCACTGTGCTTTGCTGAAATTTCTAAGAAGACTTTTTTTGCATGTAAAAGGAGGAAATCTGCATGAAAACTTTCCATTAAGTCTATATTCGTTATATTTTTCAAAAGAAGAGAGCAGTTTTGGAGGGTGGCTTCTGATAATTAATTGTATAAACAGATGTCAGTAATAGTAATGTCATAAATTGCTTATAATGTGGTTACATTAATAATACTCTACAAGAACAAAAAGTTGTTATAGTAGATTATCATGCTATAGGATATGAGTGAATTAAAACTTTATTGAGAGGTTTCCAGAAAGTTAATACAGTGCTGAGAAACCTGGTACATGTGGGAAAAATATATTTTAAATAGCCTCTTCAGTTTTGAATTTAAATGAAAAGAAACTCAACTCATAATTCAGAAAACAGTATATGTTGAATTGTAAAAATACAACTATAAAGGTAAGCCTTGAAAGATATATTTTACTGGTTGTACTATCAATAATTACCTTTAATGAGAAAAAGAGGTGTGAGAGTTAAAATTTCATCTTACCTTTAGTTAAATCCAGCTGTTCAAAATAGCATATTCATTTGATAAGTAATTATTTTCTCAACAATTCTACATTTTCAGACAACAACTCCTGTAAACCTGGCCACCAGCTAGAATTGATAGGAGCCAAAGCCTAAACATCTTGCTTATTAGATTACACTGTCATAACAAAGGTTATAGTGTCATTCTCTTTTTTGTTCAGTGTATTACCCTTTTTTATATTGCTGCTTGTTCAGTCCTGAATTCTATTTTTTGTTCTGCCACCAATAGCTCAGACAGAACAAATATGTTGTAGATTTTTCAACCTATTCCTCACTTCGTATTTGCTGATGGTGGAATGCTCATCCTAATCGCCATTTATTTTGTGTTATCCTAAATGTTTCATCTCTGTCAAATTATTTGCATGTCACTTCAAATAAACAAATGAAAAAGCGAATGTGAAGTATTTGGGATTCCCCCTCCATAACAGTATGAGAACTGACCACCTAATCTTACTTTCTACTTATTTTTTAGAGGACTTGTCCTTTTAGTGTGGAATTACTAAATGTATCCATGTATTTTTGATGAGAAATTTTTGACAGAGCTCTTAGATATTTGTTGGCAAGAAGTAAATTTTCTGACGACAACTCTAAAATGAATTCTACAAAATTAAGCCAACAATTGTTTGGTATTGCATACATTACCTTCTGGATAATTAGGTATATACACCTACCTTCCCATGTTTTTTGTGTGAGGATTCACATCAACCTAGGACAAATAATGCATTAAGTACAATGTTTAAATGTCAGTTATAGGCATATCATTCTATGCAATTTGAATTTGGTGTATGAATTCTCCTAAAGTATTGAATACAGAGAAAGTACTTTTATTAGTGATTGAAAATTGAATATTGACCATGGGTGTTGGCTAAAAAAAGAAAAGTGAATTATTTAAAAAATAACAGTACATTTTCTGCTGATTTCCTGTATCTTCAAAATCTACTCATGACAATTTGAGATAAGGTAACATAATACAGTCCAGTATAAAATTACAGTTACAAAATCTACAACAGCTGCTGGGCTAATATAAGTAAACACACAGTATCCTAAAGTAATTAATACTGACTCATTCAATGGCTATTTAAATGTCTTTTGAGTTTTTAAAATACAGATTAGCTTTTGTATGTACATACTTTATTAGATTGCTCCACTTGTCTAAAAAATTAATATCACATTTGGGCTGGGAGGGAAAATCCAATGAAGCATCATGTGATGGTTCTAAACTGCCATCTAGTGGTCATCTGGACTTTTGCATTCCAGATCCAGTAGTCCAATAATAAATAAAAATGCATCCTCATGCTAAATTTTAAAGGTTTATATATGGGTTCATTTTAAAAAATTAATCAAAATCAGCAGTAAAGATTCTTCTCAATATCAGAACTAGATCTTCAAAGGGAACTCAGAAGACTGGTCAATATTCTGCCACAAAATTTAAGAATATTTTTAATAGTTCTGTGGTCAGTTATTAATAAAATAAGAATTCTTTAGAGACAAACTATTTCAGGTTAAGCAGTCTGATTTTGTAGTTGATAATATAGCTTGGATTAACAGTTTATACCAGTGATGGGGAACCTTTTTCTTCTTGCGTGCCACAAATGCCAGCGTGCGCATGCTGGTGCACACATGCATGCCAGCACACAACACCCCCACGCACATTGCACCATTGTGCCATTTTTTGCCTTCCAAAAGGTTCAAGGGTTCAGGAGGCTTCCCTGAAGCCCCCAGAGGGTGAAAAACGGCTCAATGGGACTTCCATTTTGTCTGTTGAGCTGTTTTTCACGCTCCAGAAGCTTCAGGGAAGCATTCTGAAGCCTCTGGAGGGTAAAAAATTGCCCAATGGGCAAACTGGAAGTGACTTCGATTTGCCTGCTGGGCCGTTTTAAACCCTCTGGGGGCTTCATGACAGTTCCCTGAAGCCTCCGGAGGACTAAAAACAGCTGAAAGTCAAGCCCGAAAATCAGCTGGCCCCTCGCCTGCCCTCAGAAATGGCTGCGTGTGCCACCTGTGTCACGCGTGCCATAGGTTTGCCATCTATTTCCTCTGCTTGGTGGGTGAACTGTACTACAGCTATGGCAGTGTCATTTATTGTTATTATTTTAGGCTCTGTCCATCCTTTCCAATAGAACATCTCAAACGATTTTTAAAATAGTATTTTCCATGAATATTCATGAGAGTCAGCATCAAACTCCAATCTGTGTCTCAGGATGCCCCAAATATGCCTAGTTGTTCTCCAACTGGAAAGGGAAAGACCCTTTTTGCTATATTTGGGTCCTAGTAATCGTCAGGGCCTTAATGGGAATAAATATTAACTTTCTGGTAAGACCCCTCAAGATCAGCCCTTTCCTTCCACACAAATACAGTGTCAGGTATCCAAGTAATAGATCCATAACAAGCAAAACTCCGAGGCAGGTAGATTCCTCAAAAATAACTTTATTGGAAATATCATTTTGGCACATACCTGGTGAAAACCGACTCTGAAGTCTCCCGCGTTTTTCACCTAATTAAAAGTAAAAAATTTCTTCTTTCTCAAAACAATCAGTCACATGGTCCAATCATGGTATGGGCTGGCAGCTGGGTAGCATCCCTCCATCTTCCTCTGACCAGGTGTGAGAATGTCCTTGGTTCCCAAGAGAAAATGTGTTGTTTTGGCTACAGAATCCCCTCTATCTCAAATCCCCTCTTTCTATCCCTCCACTCCAGTGTGGCAACACAGAAGCAGTCAAAAATGGCTTTGGTCAGGTCAGCTTCAGGATTGACATACAGCAGATCAAAGAAATGCCCGGACTTTCAGTCTGATTGTTCTTGGTGCCACCAGATCTGAAGGGAAGGACGTGGGCATATCTAGGCCAGCAGAGTGGCAGACAAGTCAAATGAACAAACAAACAATCAATCAATCCTGAGAGTATTCTTGCCAGGAACCCTTTTGCAAATGTGGAAGACAGAGAATGGATGTGGGGTATTTCACCCTTTGCAATTCTTTCTACCTCACATTACTTGCTGTTCAGTTGGAATTTATAGCACCTGGCTGAAAGTATTGTGTTTTCAGTGTTTACATTTTGGAACCTGTTTTAGATTAATACGTGTAAACTTTAGCATGAATGTTTTCACTGGGTCCATAAAGTGTAAACTTTAGTACGAGTCTTTTCACTGGACCCATAAAATTTATATCATCCCTTTAGGACACCCACTTTATGGACTCGGTGAAAAGATAATTTTGCTCTAGGGAGGGGGCAGTCCCTGATTTCGCTCTCGGACCCACTTGGTGTTTCCCAAATTCCTCCCTTAGTCCCTGGGAGCAATAAATGGAGGCAAAGGGGTTTCAAAGAGATGCTCCTCTCTTGGGACCCCCTCAGAAAACCTTGCTTGTGGGCTAGTTGTGTCCTCATGGCCTTTCATCCTTGCCTTCCCCTTCCCCAGGGCTCTTGTGGCAGTTGCGCCCAAGTGACGTGGAGGTGGAGCTCTTGACTCACACCCGGAATGTGGTCAGCTGGGAGTTGGAGGAAGAGACGGGCCTTCACACGGGCTGGATCCAAAACGGAGGACTCTTCATTGCTTCCAACAAGCAGAGGCTGGATGAGTACAAGAGGCTCATGTCCGTAAGTAGGAAGCCACCAGCCTGCTGCTTGAGTGTTGGCGTCATCTCTCTGGTCCTTTCTGGAGATCCTTCTCAATAGCAGCCTCTTCCTTTTATGTTGGCCTTCCTTAAACCTTCTGAGCGGCTTTGGCCATCTGTCCCTCTGCTTCTTTCTGACTCTTTACTAGCCCTGTGCTTTTGGCCTTTGTGTCTCTCTTACAAGAGGTTCCTGAGGGCAGATGGAGGTGCCCTCTGTAGTTCAGACCACCAATTCACCTCTGAATTCTATGGAATGCATATCTTCAACATGGGGATTTGGAGAAAGTGATAGGATTCAGATCCCTCTCGGATAACTAGGAGGGTCCCACTTCTGAAAGCACACAGGGCCAACAAGGGCTGGTTTATATAAGGGGGACCAGAACTGTGCTTACAGAAAGGGAGTAGTGCAATTCCAATACGTTTTTCCTAGTATATATCAGATTTACTAGTTAAAAAGTCCAAGAATCAGCTCCACAGAAAGGCTAAAACTCAGTGGACTGAGGCTCTGACAAACCAATTTGTGAGGTGCTTCCTCCCCTTTTTAAGGAGAAACTTCCTGACAGTGAGAACAATTAAACAGTGAACCGGACGTTGTTGGTGCTTCATAACTGGAGGCTTTTAAGAAGAGATTGGACAGCCATTTGTCCAGAAGACTATAGGGTCTCCTGCTTGAGTAGGGGGTTGGACTGCAAGACCTCCACTGTCCCTCTCAGGTCGGCTGCTTTTGAATGGTGTTGGGATGTTCTGGATTGAAAACATGTTTGAGACCCTTTTGCTTAGGGAAGGGTTCCTGCATGTCTCGTATTGAGGCCAGCTTGCTTACTCCCCATGCTATGTCTGGCCACCAGATTCTGGATCCTTTTGCAGGAGCTGGCTGAGATATTCCCGGAGCATCAGTGCTGGCTGACTCATCTACAAATAGGCCCATCTGATGTGCCACAGTCATTCTGCATCCAATGTCTCCAGCAACAGGCATTCAGCATGGGCCAGGGTCCTACCCAGCTCATCCTTCATTGATGGATAGCCAGGCACATTCGGACGTTCCTACAGGAAGGAGGCAATATGTAGCCTGAGATTCCAGAATGGAATCATCCTCTGTGCCTCAGGTGTCAAGCGGCTTCTTTGCCTGCCAGGAATCCCAGAGTTTGCTTCTGAGGAGAGGAGAGATTCATCCCCCCCCCGTTTCTCTTCTCTTTCTGAGAAAGGAGCTGTTGCCAGCTTCATTGACTTGCTTGGCACCTCTTGCAGCTCCCTTGCCAGTCTCAGCCAGGACTGGGAGGCCCTCTCTGAGTCCGCTGGGAGATGGCAGCCCCAGAGAGGAAGTGGTGTTGTGCACCATTGGAGCAGACTTTATCCCAAAGGGCTTTCAGGATTGCCTGACCTTCATAGCTTTCCCGCCTGTTTATGTGGGTCCTTTAATGGTTCCTTTTGGAGGCTGCTCTGGAAATTAACAGAGATGGAAGGGACTTTGTAGGTCATCTAGTCCACCCCCCCAAGCAGGAGACCTTACACCATTTCTGACAGATGGCAGCCCAGTCTCTTCTTCAAAGCCTCCAGGGATGAAGCTTCCACAACTTCTGAAGGCAACTTCTGTTCCATGGGTTGAAGTTCTCACTGTCAGAAAATGTCTCCTTATCTCTCCTGGGTCAGTTTCTATCCATTGTTCCTTGTCTGGCTCTTGGGTGCCCTCCTCTCTGTGGCAACCCTTCAAATATTGGAACAATATTTGAAATTATTGAAAACAATATTGGAAATTCTGGCTCTTCTTTTGCAGCTGGGTAAAGTTTTCGGCATTGAATCACACGTCCTGTCTCCGGAGGAAACCAAAGATCTCTACCCCTTGATGAATGTGAACGACCTCTATGGAACCCTCTATGTCCCGGAGGATGGCACAATGGATCCTGCGGGGACCTGCACCTGCCTTACTCGGGCAGCCAGCAACCGAGGGGCTCTGGTAGGGTCCTTCAGCCATTTAAGACGTTTAAGTGGCTTTAGAGAAAGAGTGGAGATAAAGCCACTTGTCTGATGCCAGTGAGATCATCTGGGTTTCTTAGGGACAGATGATAGCAATAGCAATAGCCCTTTTGCAACCCGACCTCATGGGGAGGGGGACATCCCTGGGGGGGGGGCTCAACTATACTTAAACTACGAGTTCCTGCATGGGCAGCTTTTCTAGGAAATGTGAGAACCTTGCAGTGCTCACATGGACCTGATTTGGCCAGCAAAGCATTTGGAGAAGTGGAAGATGGCAACAATGGCAGACAGCCCCCCCACCCCAGTGGTACTTCCATTTTCTCCAGCGTAGGTCTGGCAGAGACCCCTCCCCACCCAAGTCCCCTGCACCTGTCTTTTGAATTGCTGCTTCTTGCCCCTCCTGCACCCTTTGGGAATATCTGCTTTTCCCCTGTAGAACAATACGCATCCCTTGATTGGTCCTTGATTTATGACCATAATTGAGTCTGGAAGTATGGTTCAAGAGAAGCAACTTAGAACTAAGGACAAATTTCCTGACAGTGAGAACAATTAATCAGTGGGACAACTTGCCTCCAAAAGTTGTGAATTCTCCAACACTGGAAGTTTTTAAGAAGATGTTGGATAACCTAAGCAGGGGGTTGGACTAGAAGACCTCCAAGGTCCCTCCCAACTCTGTTATTCTATTCTATTTTATTCTAAATTCGCTGATTATTAAGCTACTCACTGTGTGACCATGCCATGGTTTTGTGACCTTCCTGCGTTGGTTGTTAAGCCAACACATTATACCAATGTGTGATTTTTAGTGGAAAGACTAGTTTGGGGTGGGGAATATCCATTGCAACTTCTAATGGTCACTGAGCAAACCAGTCATAAGACAAGGACCACCTGTACCCATAGGAGTTATTGGAGGCTCCCAAGAGCATGAAGCCTTTTCTGTTTCTTCTTAGCAGCAGGGATGCCCAGGGGCGGGTCAATGCAGGAGAAGAATCTTGCCAGTCTGTGGTGGCAAAACATCTTCAGGATTCTGGTCCTCAGACTTTTCTGAGTCCCAGAAGCCATGGAAAGGGATTATGAGCATTCGTGAGCCACCACAAATCCTGTGCCAGATTCCCTCTGAACTACGCAGGGATAATCACTGAATAGGCACTCCCTGGTTACTTGTTTTGGAATTGACTCCAGACCAGACATGCAGGACTGTTTGTGGCTCTTGTCCGGTTGTTTTTCTAGATCATTGAAAACTGCCCCGTGACTGGCATTGAAGTCAGGACAGATGACTTTGGGGTCCCACAGGTGGCGGCTGTGCTGACGAAACAGGGAGCCATCCAGACATCCTGTGTGGTCAACTGCTGTGGTAAGAGCCAGTTGGCTCCCGCAAAAGACGGGCAGGGACTCCTGCGGTCAGAATGCAGGTTTAGCCAGTTTAGAACTGGGATACGTTGGGTTCCGTGTCAGGAGAAAGTAATGGGAAAAGGAGTTCTTAACATTTTACCTTATGTTTAATTATGTTGATATGGCTGCCCACCTCAGAAAAGCGTTTTACAACAATTGCAAAACTAAAATATTAAAATAAGTGGAGTCAAAAACTTAACAATATTATTAGTAGCAAGAGAGTGGAGAAAGGCTAATAGGAAAGACAATGCAGCCATCTCACAATCCTTCTGGAAGGATATCAAAGATGGGGCCAATCTCACCTGGGTGGGGGGCTGTATTCTCCAGAGGGGTCCCCTGTGTGCCATCCATGAAATGCAGGCAGGACCCACAACATACCTTCACTGCCAGACCTCATGGGGGATGGGCAGATATAATTGGTGAAGGTGGATCCATAAATATAATCTGGCTCCATGAAGGGCTTTAAAGGCCAAAACCAGCCCCTTGAATTGGAACCAGGCACAGCCAGTGCAACTCGCAGAACGAAAATAAAACGCGTGTCACTTGAGAGCAAGGGCCTCCAACCTTGGCAACTTTAAGACTTCCAATTCCCAGAGTTCCTCAGCCAGCCTTGCCAAGGTTGGTGACCCCCTGCTCTAGAGCCTGCCCCACTGCATTTTGCAGCTGAAGCTTCCAGATACTCTTCAAACAGTCTTCCAATATTTGATGGGCTGCCAGAGAAAAGAGGGGGGTCTACCTATTCTCCGAAGCACCTGAAGGCAGGAGAGGATGGAGGATCGTTTTAAAGAGAGACCCAACCTAGAACTAAGGAGAATTTTCCTGACTATGAGAGTAATCAATCAGTGGAAGGGCTTGTGGGTGCTCCAACACTGGAGGTTTTCAAGAGAAGGGTATCAAGAAAGCAAAAACACCCAGGATCAGTTGGGGGAAAGCCAAGGGTGGTCCAAGGAGGGTTGTCATGGGTTATGGACATGGGAGGTCCATGATGTGCATGGACAGGCAGGGCTTGCTTTTCTTTATATTCGGTTGGCAGTGTCAGCCAAGTCCCATCAGAGCGAAAGGAACTTTTGCTTATCCAGCTTCAGCATTGCCGATTCACTTGCAAGCTTATGTGGGACAGCTTGCTCCTCCTTTTCTAACCAGGCAAAGGACCCATTTTTTCCCTCCAGACTTTGTTTCTTAAGCAAAAAATCCATCCTGATCCGAGCCTAACAGAGATCTGTTTCTTGCATCTATGCCCTTTCTGTGCTGATCATTACTATGGAGAGAAGCAACCCAGAACTAAGAAGAAATTTCCTGACAGTGAGAACAATTAATCAGTGGAACAACCTGCCTCCAGAAGTTGTGAATGCTCCATTATTGGAAGCTTTTCTGAAATGGAATAGGATTTCCTGCGTAAGCAGGGGGTTGGACTAGAAGACCTCCAAGGTCCCTTCCAATTCTATTCTATTCTATTCTATTCTCCCATATCAATTTATGAAATTAAGTGCCAATTTTCCCTCACAATCCACAGATTTGGCTGCTGATCCTTGGAGAGAGAGACATTTGAGTTTCTGCACCTCTGTGTGTCTTCTGGCCTTTTGGAAGGGTTTTCTGTGTGCTCTCCTTGACCTTCTTCTTCTGGACTGTCCTCTTGAATTCACTCAGCAAATCGTAAATCCTTTTAAGCTTAAACTACTATTCCATTTTAGGGTTAGCACTAAGTTTACTCTGGATAGAAACCAAACGGCAGCTATCGTCAGTAGCCACTGGAGCTATTTAATCCATTCTAACCATTCTAGCCCCTTTAGTTATCAGCCAAATCCTTCATTAGTCCTCATATTTTTCCCAAAATTGATTCTTTCTTTCTTTTTGTTGGAGGTAGACATGAAATCCCTTTTCTATGAAAATCTAAACTAACCCCCATCTTTATCCAAAAAAAGTGAGAACTAACTGTTTAGCTTCGGTTGCTGCATGGAAGCCTTGGTCTGTGAAGAACCAATGAGAAATTGTGGTGGAGACTGAACTTATCACCATTGTCTTTAAATTTGTACCAAATGAAAAGGGAAAGGAAGAAGCTTCACAGCTGTTTGGCAAGATGCCAAGAGGTTGTGACGGACACAGAACATAGCATAACAGGGTTGGAAGGGGCCTTGGAGGTCTTATAGGGCACCTCCTGCTCAAGCAGGCAACCCTAGACTAGACCATCCTGGGCAAATGGCTGTCCAGTCTGTTCTTGAAAACCTCCACTGATTAATGGCTTTCATGACAGGAAATGTCTCCATAGTTCTAAGTTGGGCCTCTCTTTAACAATCTTGCACCAGGTACTTCTTGTCCTGCCCTCAGGTACTTTGGAGAATAAGTCAATCCCCTTTTTTTCTCTGACAACACCTCAGGTTTTGAAAGACTGCTATCATGTCACCTCTAGTGCTTCCCTTAGATTAGACCTATCCAGTTCCTGCAAGTGTTCATTGTATCTTTTAACCTCCTAGTCATCTTTGTTCTCCCTTCTCTACACTCTTTCTACAGTCTCAGCAATTCTTTTGTGCTGTGACCAGAACTGGATGCATTATTGTATTCCGAGTGTAGTCGTACCTGTGCTGTATAAAGTGTTACTGCACCTGGCCACCTGTTCTATCCAGGACATATTTTTTCTTCCCTGAGGCTTTTCAAGTGGAGCAACCCTTTTCTCAAATCCCTTCACTTTCTCTTCCAATTGGGAGATGAGTTTGTACCTGCAGCAGGTGTAAAATCCTTATCTGCTCCCCTTGTTTACTGGCTCGGTGTTGATGTGGCAGGAGAGAGAGAGAGGGATGCTCTCTTCACATCCATCCCTGAGTTCATGGCCCAGTCAGCAAAGGAGACAAGGTGACAGGTTTGACATTCCTCTTCTGTGCTCTCATCAGAATAGGGACCAAATCCGTGAGCCTGCAAGGGTTACCTGGCCAGGTTCGTTCTGCTCTGGCTTCCCCTTCTCTGCTTCCCCTTCCAGGTCAAGCCCCCCCCCCTTTGGATGACATCTTTTGTTTTCCTTCTCCCACAGGTGTGTGGGCCCAAGCCCTGGGGGAAATGGCTGGCGTCCAGGTGCCCCTGGTGGCCATGCACCATGCCTATGTGGTGACAGAGAAGATCGAGGGGATCCAGGTCAGTCCTTGGAGGGGGGACTCTCAGGGGAGTTTCTGTCCTGGTGGGCAGATACAAACATTAGTAGCAAGAGGTGCTGTGAGCCATTCAGGTACTTCCCTTGATTCTAAGCATCCTTGCACAGAGGGAGAACACTCCCTTTGTCACACTCATTGCACATGCAGCTCAGAGGGTCTCCCCTCCTTCTCAGGGTAGGATTGCCACCCGTCCCTGAACTATAAATGTGACTCCATGAGGCTTCATGGTGGGCAAAGCCCCCCCCCCCTGATTTTTCCTGTCTATTCAGCTGGCTTCCTGTCTGCTTCCCACTATTTACTGGGCAGGAAGAAGTTTTCATACTTAAACTTTTTTGCATAATTTTTTTTTCAAATGTAAAGCATACCATAACTTTAGTATTTATACAGAATTTTGGAAGCATGGAAAATCAGAAAGTTTTCCATGAAAACTCTATGAAATCCAGTTTTTATGAAATTGGATGCAGTATTCCAGATGTGGTTCTTATTAAGATTTTATAAAGCACTATTAATTCTTCATTTGAACTTGACCCTATTGAGCGCAGGACAAGAAGCAATGGATGAAAACTAATCAAGGAAAGAAGCAACTTAGAACTAAGATGAAATTTCCTGACAATTAGAACAATTAACCAGGGGAACAACTTGCCTCCAGAAGTTGTGAATGCTCCCAACACTGGAAGTTTTTAAGAAGATGTTAGACAACCATTAGACTGAAGTGGTGTAGGGTTTCCTGCCTTGGCAGGGGGTTGGACTAAAAGACCTCCAAGGTCCCTCCCAATTCTATTATTCTGTATTCTGAGAATCTTACATCTTTTTCTTCCATGCCCTTTTGTCATCTGGGTTATTTTCCTCTGGACACTTACTAGTTTGTTAGCGGCAAAGCCTAATATGATGTGGTTTGAGCAACACAGAAGATGGAGATTTGATGATCGCTCTTGATCTTTTTACTTCAGCCAAAGATCACATTTGCTTTTTGGCAACTGGATTAGGCTACTGACTCAGCTTGTGACCCACCAAGACATCCAGATGGTTTTTATGTGCTACTCATTTTCTACTCAGGCCTCTGAATTCTTTCCACCTAATTGAAGGGTAGGAGGAATAGAAGATGGTGGCAGATTCAGAAGGATTTTGGCCAGCTGGAGCAATGGGCAGATAACAAATGGGATTGTCTTCTAGGGACAATAAGTGACTTAGATGACTTTCATAAAGTCATAAATGACTTAGATGAGGGAATAGAAGGGTAACTTATCAAATTTTCAGATGACACTAGGCTGTCAGGAATAGCCAACACCTCAGAAGGCAAGCTCAGGATCCAAAAAAGATCTTGACAGATTGAACAATGGGCCTTATCCAACAAAATGAAATGTAATGTGCAGAAAAGCAGATCCCTTCCAGATTTCTATTCTATTCTATTCTATTCTATTCTATTCTATTCTATTCTATTCTATTCTATTCTATTCTATTCTATTC
>JANHFT010003866.1:78880-90770 GCA_032467955.1 Pseudoxenodon macrops
AATACAGAGATATACCCCTATTCCTATCTGGTTTTTTCTACCAGTATAATACACGAAAAGAACCAATATATATGTAACAATTACATCAGCATCACATTCATCTTGGTTATTAATTAATGTGTTGCAAACACTTAATCACTTTCTTCTCTCTCTTTCCTCCCCCCTCCCCAATATTGCTTGCTGGAAAAAACATCTGACAAAACAAACACATGGAAAAGAGTTGGAGGATGGGTATTTTCTGTCATTCTAATTAGAAAAAAAACATATTTTTCTTCATAAGATTACACTGGCTTCTTCCAAGTTGTCAAATAGGGAGTAAGAGCTGAAGAGGAAGCAAATTAATTTTCTATTTGTGTGTTAGAATTCTTCTCTTAAGAACAGTGAATCACTAGTTTTTCAAATATTATAAGCAGATGGGCCATCACTATAGCAACCACAAAAGACATCAGGTCAAATGACTGAAAAAAAAAACACTTGAAGATCTATCCCTTACATTTGTATCCTGAAAACATCTAAACAAACTGATTGTACCTGTGTAAAACTACTTGAAAGGTGAAAGGCTCAAAAACTGAATGGCTAATAGTAAGATCGAATTTTCGCAAACTTAATATCTCCTTTTCACACAATTTCAACCATGGTTGGAAAAGGATTGCACATCAGACAATTCCTGACTTCTGCAGGTACTGTTCTTGGATTAAGAATTAAGGATTTGTTTCCAAAGCGTTGAATGGCCTAGGAATAATCTTTTCTTGGAGGAAAATCCTGGCTTATGACTTCACAGGTGATCCACATAGCTAACCTAGCTATGTAACCACTTGGAGAATGTGTCATCTCATTTATCTTAGAGAATATTGTAACACTGTAGAAGATTCTTTTGTAAAAGAAAGGGTCTTTAACAATGTGCTCATAAACATTGGATCAGAAGTTCAGATGAATCTGTTATGTTTTATTTTTCCCATCTGGCTTCCTTCCTATCATTATTTCCGGTAGAGAAACAAGAAATATGAAACCACAAATGGATAGTTTCCCATTAGTGTGTATTGTCAGGGGCTCCTGGGGAACAGGAGGAAGCCAAGTTCTTCCCTCCCCCCAAATATAAGCATTGAATTGTACTAATTATTATATTGGATTGTTAAGGCCATTCAACTCCAAAAAGACTTTGGGAGCATACAATAAATCCTACACAGGTAGTTGTCAACTTATGACCACAATTGATCCCAAAATTTCAGTTGCTAAGCAAGAGAGTTTTTAAGTGACTTTGGCCCCATTTCATGACCTTTCTTGCCATATTGTAGCTGTTAAGTGTAATGGTTAAGTAAATCCATTGAGTTTGCTTGTCAGAAAATTGCAAAAGATAGTCACATGACCTCAGGACAACCGTCATAAATACAGGCCAATTGCCAAGAATCTGAATTTTGATCACATGATCATGGGGAACTACAATGGCCATGAGTGGGAAAAACAGTCATGACTTACTTTTTTCAACGCCATTGTAACTTTGAACGTCACTAAATGAATTGTCATAAGCCAATGAATGAGTGAGTGAATATATAGAAAAGTAACTCGTGACCATTTTTCACACTTATGGCTGTTGTACATACATACAAAATAATAGATAATAATACATACACAAACACACACATATATAAGCATAATAACAGTAACTTCAAGAGTTGTTCCACAGCTGTCCTAATTTCATGTCTGGGAAGATAATTGCTTCCCAATCAGCTACATTTGAGAACCATTCCTCTAAGGACTGCATGGGATTGAGGTCTCAGATTAACACTTTAGATTTAGAAGGACAAGCTATCTGACATGATGTAAGCCACCTAGAGTAATCTTGTAGGGGAGATGAGCAGTATATATATAAAAAAAATAGGAAGGAAGGAAGGAAAATAAGGAAAATAAGTGGTAGGATGGGCTAACCAAATGATTTGGTCTGGATGCTGATTTGGTGGTTTAGGAAAAAACCAGTTTGCCTCAGATCAAACTGGCTGTAGAGGTCATTAGATTTGATTCAGTAGCCATCTGGAACTCTAGACCTTCCATCTTCTAATGATGATTGCAAATCAACAAGAAACCATTCTGTCCAAAGGTGTTTATTTATTCAGTATCACATCCTACTTGCTCTGGGTGGTTTATAATTCTGAAACTATAGAGCAGCTAAAACAATTAACTACAGTAAAAACACTGAAAAACAAATTCAGCAGCCAAGATAGTTAACCAACTAACAGTCAAGCTATTTAACTGGGTCCTTAAACACATTTTGAGCTCCTGAGGCCTGAGGCCATAGCCAAGTTTTTTTAAAGCTTTACAAAAGGCCAACAGGATTGGGGCCATTCTAATCTCCAAGGGGATTTCCCTGCAATTTTCAAAAGAAAATCTTCCATTTGAAGGAACAAAGAGGATTTGTATCCTCACTTCTGGCTGATTAGTAAAATGCTACTGTTTTAATGTCAGTTTATTTTTATTCATTGTCCTACTTTAAGGTAGTATTCCATCATAAATTCTTTCCCCAGGGATTGAAGTTTAGGGAAACTCAAATGAGAATTGCTGTCTACTGAAAGAAACTTTTCCTTGTGTTCATAACTAATTGTCCTATAATCTATGTTTCCTGACTTGTGGATGACTTTTCCCCCCTCTGTGATGATGATCTATGAGATTAATTCATTCTGAGTTGCTGATACAGTGCGGTTTAGGATGTCTTTTTTTTTAAATTATTACTAAAGGGGTATCTCCACAGGATCTGAGATTCCTCCTGAATTTTCTCTTCTGTTACCGATGAGTTATTCCTTCCCTCACATCCATTAATATTGGGAGGAATCAGATTATCTTGGGGTTCGGGGAGAGGCGGGCACAACCTCTCTCTCTTTTTTAAGCCATTTGAACAAACTAACAACTTCCACAAATCCAGCACTGAGCTTTGCAATTGGAATGGGTGGAGGAAGAAAATGGAGAAATTGAATTCTGCCACCCCGCCTAAGAAGGTTGAAGACCACTAGAGTCTGCTTGAGGGGGCAGCCATTTTGTTAAATATATTTAAAATTAGTAGCTGGAGCAGTGGAGTTGTGCAGTGGGCCAGAGTTACAGCTAATTGGTTGAAGCGTGCTGGCTCCTGCATGAGGCAATCTGCGCTGTGATTGGTTGCTGTGGGTACGGAGGGGGAGTTTCTCTTTCTTTCCCGCCCTTTTCTTCTGTGTGCCCTTAGTGCTGTGTAATTTACCTCATGATGCTCCTACGCGCCTGCCTATCTTGTTTGCTGTATATATTGATGTAGTTTTCTATAAATAAATATATTTCTTACAAGTGTCAGTGTCCCTGACTTCATTTGGACACCTGTTGTGCAATTCCCTGACACTTTTCAATCTGTCGGTCTACATCATGTTGTGAAGCTTCTCCCTTTTTTTTAATTGTCTTATTGTGGCTGTTATTGCTTTTTGAAAATATCTAAATCACCAGCTGGTGAAGTAGGGGGGGCCAAGATGAGGATTTAAAGAAATAAAAGATCAGGAGGATAAAAAGGATTCATTTACAGAGGAACAGAACATAACAGCTCAAAAAAAATATGGATGGATGGCAGGATGGATGATAATTGTGTATGTGAGAGAGAATGTGTGTGGAGTGTGAGACAGAAAGAGAAAGAGGGAAGGATGAGGAAATAACAAGTTTTATGAAAGGAGGAGGAGTTTTTTTCATTTCAGAAATAATAAAAATCCCTTTATATTTGGAGTGCTGTTAGATTTTAAATATGTCTTATAAAGCAACCAAGATGATAAACAATCTGGAAGAGAAATATAGATGAGATACTAGATATATTTACTATGGAAAAGGAAGCTATCTGAAAGGCTGCCACATATACCCTGTTTCCCTGAAAATAAGACCTCCCCGGATAATAAGCCCAATCAGGCTTTTAAGTGCATGCACTAAAATAAGCTGTCCCCCCAAAATAAGCCCTCCCCAAAAACACATTAGCAGCCATGAGGTGATCATGCTCGCCGCCTCCTGGACCTCAAAAATAAGACCTCCCAAAAAATAAGACCAAGCGCTTATTTTGGGGGTCAAAAGAAAATAAGACCCTGTCTTATTTTCGGGGAAACACGGTAGTCTTCCAAAAGACAGGCAAAAAATATATATGCAAATTTAGCGAAGTAGATTAGAGACATTTTTAGGGGTCAAATGTTGAACACAGTGCCTTGAGAGCAGGGGTGGGTTCTAAAGTTACCTTGCCGGCGGTTTGCTGTCTTGTGCATGTGTGCGTGCAGGCTGTGCGCACGCGCATGCACAGTAAAAGAAAGCCCCGAAAAAAAGAAAAAAAACCCTCCGAAAATAAGATGACAATTCATGCGCAGTGCCGGAAATTCGGCTTCTGTGCATTCGCAGAAGAAAAAAAATCTGAAAACAATTTTTTTCCCAAAAAAATAAAAGGCCGGAAACAGAATGGCAATGCATGCGCAATGCCGGAAACTCAGAAAAAAATCCGGGGGAATTTTTTTTTCAAACAAAAAAAAATCCCCAAAAAAGATGTCGGCGCCCATGGAGCAACAGAACTGGCTCCGTGATGTCACCAGTGGCCTACTACCTACTCGGTAGAACCGGTCCGAACCGGTAGGAACCCACCTCTGCTTGAGAGGTACAGAAGCTATAATAATAGACTTCTGTACTTGTCAAACCAAGGCCGATCCATGAATATTCTTCTAAGCAGTTTCCATTATTGTTCCTCATCTATACAGCAGACAGAAATCTTGCCAAACTAAAGCAGATTACTTGTACCATTAAGCATATACTGTGAGAACTGTTAGGGAGGATCTGTTTTAACGCTCTTTCTTTCACACAAAGTATCTAAAGTTCCCTCTCTTGCCCCATAGAATGCAGCCTCTCGCTCCTGGGAATCTGGATTACTGTACTAACTAAATGGTTAAACTAGATCATCTCAAAAGTGCTTTTTCAAAAGACCTCTGGACTATGTTTCTTCTTTGAGGAAAAAGATTTTTCACCTCTCATCGAAGAAGCTTCCTCAGTTCTGACCAGTCAGAACTGATGTTCTTGGATGAAAAGTGGATGACTGAGGATCTCCATAGACAGTTGAACTAGATAATCTCTCAAATCCTTTCCATCTCTTGCATCTGATTCTATAGTCATGATATTTCTCTCCATATGAAAGAAGACACATAGAAAAGAACGTTAGTCTCAGCCCTTTTCAACAAAGTTTGGAATTAGAAAGATATCTCTTTCTCTGTCCTGATCCCTCCTCATACATCACTTATACCTAGGACTTTGAAACCTTGAAAGCTAGCATGCATTCAGTTATTTACATGAACATATATAAACAGATATGTTGATTAGGATATACGGTACTTATAGTGAGGACATCCATCATAATCCTCTGGAGCCCATCCTTTTGAGGAACTACTTGCAAGGTAGAGTTCTTTTGCAGACAGTTTCTGCATACAAAAGCTATCAGAACTCTGATGAAGCAGAATTAAAACTGCAGCCCTGCTCCAGCATCAACCTAGTAAACCTTTTCATGTGAGCTGGTCATGAGAACTCCTCTGTTAACCTGTGGCATTCAGTCTTATGTAAAGAATGATATTTGAGAAAGGTTGGTCATACTTGATTCTTAAGTGCATGGCCTGCATTCATTGAATATGCTCTCTGGGCATGTCATCCTCTTGTTGGGTGCAGATTCTAAAGACGGGAAACTACTTTCCATTCATGAGGTTACAGAGCATTGATTTTTAGCTCAGAGTTCTAAAGCCTGGAGAAATGTAAGCATGAGAGCAAGCAGCACAGAGAAAAATTGGCACCACACACACCACCATATGTTATTGCATTTGTTTGTGTGATGGCATTATGTGTGAAATATCATTGAATGCTCCTGAAACTTAACATTTTCTATATTTTTGCAATGAATGCATCATTGAGTTCCTTATTCTGCTTTTTTTCATGCACACATGCATACTTTCCTATGATGCTGGCAAGAATAATTTTCAGATTGACGGCTTAGTTTTCTTATGCTTTTACAACTGAATGCAGACTATGATTTCAAAATGTTTTCATTCAAACCAAATTCAGTTAAACCATCCCTTTGAAACCTGTTTTCAGAAATCCATGAGGATAGCCAGGGGTGGGCTACAGGGGGTTTGCAGGGGTTCAGGAGAATCTCTAGCTAAGATTCTGTGCAGTTTGGAGAACCCTCAAATCCCACTCCTGGCTGGCCCCAAACAAACTAGAAATATACATATCTTCTGTTTCTGTTGAATTTGGTGGAAAAGAATTTAACAGGATGTATTCAGCCCATTTTGATTTATGGACTGTGTTTTTCTAGACAACAATAAATTAATTTTACTTCTGACTTTCCTATGCACAAGATTATTTGACAAGATATCCATCTTACAATCATTTGTTTAGTGTCCGTTCAAAGTTACCCATTTATGATTGTTGCAGCATCCTCATGGTCACATGATCAAAATTCAGGTGCTTGACAATTCATGTGATCAGTGTATGTCACTTTCCCAGATGGTTTCCAACAAGGAAAGTCAGTGGGCGAAGCCAGCTTCACTTAACAACCACATGATTCACTTAACAGTTGCAATGATTTGCTTAAGAACTGTGGTAAAAATAAGTTGTAAAATGGAGTGCAAGAGAAATTTGGGGCTCAATTGTGGTTGTACGTTGAGGACACCACTGAAATGTATTGAATGGTAACAAGCACAGCTAATATTCTTGCAGCCAGATAAAGAAATTTCATGGGGTGTTCTGCTGGTTACTTGTTCACTAATGTGCTACAATCAAATTCCATGACATAAATTCCACCTGCCCAATAAGAATTCCCCATCATCTTCATCTCTTCACCTTGTAAGCTCTCTACATCTGCAAGAGTTTGTTGCCCTTTGGAGCTGCATTATAACACTTTTCCGTTTCACAGACATTTTATTTGCTTGCTTTAGAAGCAGAGTAATTGTTACAATTATTCTTGCTTCACACTTGTTCCATGCTTGATTGTGGTTTTTGCTACCATCATGATATAAAGATGATTATGACGATGAAGAGAGATAGATAGATCTTTCATTACAAAGATCATAAACAAGTAGAAATATATACAGAATATATATCATCACGTATTAAATTCCAGAGCCATGTTAAGACTTCTGACACAGTTTAGCAATTAATTTTCCCAAGGGGTCACATGAGAAACTGAGACTGTTGTGGAGGGTCAAATCAAAAGGCTGAACTTAATTTTGCCATTATTGCCCATGTGTTGAGGGAAGAGGGAGCATGGAGCCTTACTTCAGCTTGGCCACCGCTCTTCTGCAGGCACAGAAAAGCACTTTCTCTCACCAGCCGACTAAAGAAGCACACTCGGCTTCTCCTGCTCCCTGCAGTGCACTTATTTACATTTTATTTTCTAATTTCCAATTGACCACATGCGGCCAGACAGGGATAGCCAAAGGGCCAGATATGGCTTGAGGCTCCTAAATAGCCCAGGTCTGATTTAGTGTGATGCTAACCTTCAGGATCATTGCAATATCATTGACAGGTAGGACATTGTAGCAGATAATTTTGTGTCCTACAAAATGAGGTCAGATCGAAGGCGGGGTAGTTCTAAATTTTCTAGGCCCAAAATTTCAAGTCTGGTGGTACAAGATATTCTGTTGCGAACAGAGGAGTGTAGGACTCTTCCCGTGAAAGTATTGCATCAAGACAGTAATATTTTTTCTGTCTGTGTTGGTGAAGGAGAGACTGTAACACAGCAAATGTCAGTTTACAATTCCTAGGCAAGGCCCTGCATGCGATTATTCTAACTGGAGTTCCAGCTCATTTCTTTAGCATTCCATTGGGCCCTCTTGAAATGGAAAATCCAACTGGAAATCAATAAGGCTGCACACAGCTGTCAGTTCCAGTTGAGCCTCAGGTTAACTTCCAAAGCCCAACAAATAACTGTTCGGTGCAAGGAGTCGTTCCTGGGTCAGCCTTCCCCAAAAGCTATCCAGAACAGTTTCCCTAATCAAATTTAATTTTCACAGCAGTAGTTAATCTTCAGTATCTTTTGCATTCCCAAAACCGACTGCAAACAGTTTGTATCTTTATAATGTTTCTAAATGTCGATAATGTTGACCTGGTCTTCTCTATTAAATGTACATTTTGGTTTATCTAAACCATAAATTCATCTGCTATCCCACCCAGGGTGAGATTTAACACTTCTAAGTGGATATTGAACAGTATTTACCACAGGGAACAGGGACGAGCAGCTTGAATCAATTTCCTTATTTCCAGCATACAATATGATAGTCTAGAGTCTATATTTAATATATTTTGTGTGTGATAAATAAACCTTATAGTCCTTCAAAAAAAAAAAGGGGGGCGGAAAAAAAAGCACAGTTCTTGTTTTAACAGTTACTTTCTCACTGTGGTTTTCTTTCCTTTTTTTCCCCCCACCCTTCAAAAATAGTCTAGCTGGAACAGCATGTTTCCTCTGACTAACCACAGTTTTAGCTTTAACACCTCCAGAGACAAGTTGCAATAATTTCATTCCAGAGGAGGCTGGGACTGATTCCAAAAGCCTGGAGCATTCTGGGATACATTGATTCCTTCCTGAAGCTCTCCATTGACTAAAGGTAAATAGGGCAAGGCATTCTGCCAACCATAACTGAAGCCACTTAATGGGGCTGGACAGGAAAGAAAAAAAAAGCAACATCTAAATGCTTGCTTTGCAGAATGTTCTCTTTGATTCGCAAATGAAAAGTAGGCCTAGAGATTCTGCTGCACCCAGGCCCAAGTGCACGAAGTTTCAGTTCTGTACATAGCCATAAGTTAGAGGGAATTTAAGGACAGGAACGAATTTGAAAGTTCAGATTTAAAAGTTGGGAATCGTCTTCATTCTGTGCTGTGCCCCAAATTTGAAATAACCGTGGTAAAATTACATTTGGAACAACAACAGTAAGCAAGAATGTGGAATCATTCTGATCAGATACGTGTTAGCCACACTTCTGTTAAATTACTTTATCAAGCCCAGAAGTATGAAACTTTACAAGCGTAAGATCAGATCACAGAAAAAAGGACAAAACATTTCTCCCTCTCAGTTATGATTTCTAGGGTTTCCTTTTTAAAGATTTTGTTTTATCCTTGCTCCTCTTATTTTTCCCACAACAACCTTGTGGTGAGGTGAGTGAAGCTGAGAGAAAATGACTCACCCAAAGTCACCTAGCCAGATTTTGATGTCTAAGGTGGAACTAGAACTCACAGTCTCCTGGTTTCTACTTCCAGCAATCTCACTATCTGGAAGATTCTAGGGAGCACCCATAATAAGATTCCAACTCCTCAGAGCAGTTATTAGTATTAACATTTGAAAAAACTTGACACATGTATTGAGAAGATGATATTTCTAAAATACTGATCATCCTTAACCCAGGGTTTCAAACCATTTTGGGCAAAATGGCATATCTATGATTTTGAAAATGTGCCCTTAGTATTCCCATATAATGACTCCCATGGGGTACAACTATCATAGCTACTGATTTATGGAACCTGAGATATTCTTCTCTGTGTCTTTTGTAGCTTCTCCTTATTTACCCTGGTCTTCCCTTTCTCTTTTTTCTAGATGGGGTGAGGAGAAAGCACTGATTTGCTTCCTTTTTATTTTTAAAGAATGTTTATGAGAGTCACGAGTCCTAAAGGTACCCCTTGAAATAAAGAATCAGAATCAGAACAGAGTTGGAAGGGACCTTGGAGGTCTTCTAGTCCAGCCCCCTGCTCAAGCAGGAGACCCTATGTTATGTCTGACAAGTGGCTGTCCAGTCTCTTCTTAAAAACCTCCAGTGATGAAGCACCCACAACTTCTAAAGGCAAGCTCTTCCACTGGTTAATTGTTCTCACTGTTAGTAAGTTTTTTCTTAATTCCAGGTTGCTTCTCTCCTTGATCAGTTTTCATCCATTGTTTCTTCTCTTACATTTTGGTGCTTTGGAAAATAAGTTGAACCCCTCTTCTTTGTGGTAGTCCCTCAAATACTAGAACACTGCTATCATGTAGGTCTTTTTTTCTCTAGAGTAGCCATACCCAATTCCTGCCACCGTTCTTCATATGTGGTGCTAGAGCAGGGGTGGGTTCTAACTAACCTCGTCAGCGGTTCGCTGACTCCTGCACCGCGTAGGCGCGCCTCGCGCAGTAGAAAAAAGCCCCAACCCCCCAAAAAAGACAAAAAACAAGATGGCGACACATGCGCAGTGCCGGAAACTCAGCAGAAGAAAAAAAATCCAAAAATATTTTTTTCCCAAAAAGAAAAATTTCCAAAAAAAAGATGGCGGTGCCCACAGAGCAACAGAACTGGCTCTGTGATGTCACCAGCGGCCTACTACCTACTCGGTAGAACCGGTCCGAACCGGTAGGAACCCACCTCTGTGCTAGAGGCTGGTATTTTGTGTATAGAAGCTTATTAATTTTGCATTTCCAAGAGAAGAAAAAGATAAAAGTTGGTCTGGCAGAAAACCTGAGAATTATCAAAAGATATCCAAAAGCATTAATTGTCTATAGGAATATTGAAGAGTTCAGGAATCAGCAAACTATGATGACACCCAAAATGATGACATGTGGGCAGTAAGGTTGTGTGCAAATATCCCCCTTATATACATGTACCCCAGTGTATAGCACAAGTATGTCAGACAGGGTGTTTTGTGTCACAGTGTCATGACATACATTTTGCATTCTCTGGTGCATGTCCAATGCTAGGACTATAAAACCTTGTCAAGAATGCCAAGCATGTGGGGAGTAAATTGTGTCAAATGAAAGGTTGTTCTCCTTACTTCAATCTAAAGTACAAAGCTTGTAAAGCTATCAGCATATTGTTCCTGTTTGCCCCAGATTTGCTGCTATCAGTGGCCCTAAATCATATCCTATCATCTGAGCCATTGTTGGCTGAGATGACAGATGCTTTAATGGAGTAGGAAAGATGTCTAAATTATCAAATGTGCCTTATAGGGCATTTGGAAGCTTCAATTAATGCAAAAATCCACGTTAGGATAGCAAATAGTTTTGGGACAGTATTTCTCCAAAATATGATTGCGGTAGCTGCCAATTTGTCTGAGGTTTTGCAGTCTTGAACAATATGCTGATAATCAATATGCTTTGCATTCAAAGTGCTGACATTAAGCTTTAAAACACGGACTCTTTTTCTGCATCTCAGAACAATAAAGATGTTAAATAGGAGCGTAGGAGTGAGCATATTAACTCATTTCATTCTGTTATTCTTGAAAGATTGTTTTTAATCCCATTTTTTTTCACATATGTCTCAAGATGGCAAACATGCCAGTTCTCCTTCCTCCTCCTCTTTTGTGTACAACAACAACAACAAAATTGTGTGAGATGCATGGGACTGAGAGAGAGAGTTGCCTGGTCCCAAATCACCCGACCATTTTTTTTCATGGCTAAGGGAGGAGTAATGCTCACAGTCTCCTGCTTGCTAGCCCAACACCATACTGTATCTCAATTTTAATTAAAATACATTTCATGCTGGCCCCCCTAACTTGTACCCTAACCCTGCTTTTTAGCTTCCTTTTGATTGTGGCAGTGGTGAAATCTAAAAATTTTCCCTGCCGGTTCTGTGGGTGTGGCTGGGTGGGTGTGGCTTCATTTGGTGGTCATGTGATTAGGTGAGCTCAAAAACCAACTTTCACACTTCCCACACAAACAACACACAATCCACACACTGACTCACACACAATGCAAAAGCACACAAAATAGGCCCTGCAACAACAAGCATGAACCTCACAGAGACACAAAGAGCTCAAAAACCAACTTTTACACTTTGCACAACAATAATACAAAAGCTACACAACTGACTCCTACACAACTGACTCACATACAATGCAGAAGCAGCTGGACTTCACACAAAATGGC
>JANHFT010003866.1:96398-113504 GCA_032467955.1 Pseudoxenodon macrops
GGAAGGGACCTTGGAGGTCTTCTAGTCCAACCCCCTGCCTAGGTAGGAAACCCTACACCACTTCAGACAAGTGGTTATCTAATCTTCTCAAGAACTTCCAGTGTTGGAGCATTCACAACTTCTGGAGGCAAGCTGTCCACAAGATACGGTAGTTGTGTTTCATAGCCCCTGTAAGAAATTAGCTCCTCTCTCAATGAGACCAAAGCTGTTCAAAACCCATCAGAAGCTTCCCCAGCCAGAGAAAGAAAGAGATTCGAAGCACAGTAGAATCCAATGCCAGTAGGAGCATTTCTGCTGAAGATTGATGCCATCTAACTGGCTAGCAGAGAGCAGATCAGACAGGTAAAAGTTTATATTTGATACAGAAATTAAGTTCCCATTTCTCTTCTTTTATAAGCTCCTCGGCTTAGTGTGCAATGATTTCATAACCCACAAGAGTGTCTTTTTATCATGTCCTGGATATACTCTTACAGAGAAGGATTAGTCATGAGTAATCCATCAAGTGTCATTTTGCTCATTTTTCTTCCTTCCGTTTTGACTGTTAAATTCCTGGCTGCCCTGCGTGAGTTTGTCACTTTGAAAAAGTTGACATGGATTTGTTTTTCCATGTGAATTTCCAACCATGCGCATAATTTTGGTAGCAATTTCTTCTGATGTGCTGCATCTCCCCTCCCCCCTTATTATCATAAAGGAATATGCCTTTTTGTCTACGTTCTTCCTAATGTGCACGTTTTAACACGTTCTGAGTGGACAACTTCAAAACGTGGCTCCAAGAACTAAACTAAATTAAAATAAACAAATTTCTCTCGCTTCCTAGCAACAATAACTGAAGTAACCTATTATTACATTTTCTGTTTTTAGATTACGTTCTCAATCCAAAGATCAATATAAGTGCTCTAATCAAGTGGGTGATAGCATGAGCTATTTTAGATTACATCTTAGATTATGTTCGTAGGTTATCTTTTCTTTGTGCAGAAATATACTATTTATTCATTTATTTATTATTTTTATAAATAGATCACGGCAACAAACATATCTAATACTCCTTCCTCTTCCTTTTCCTCATGACCACTCTATGAAGTTTGTTGGATTGAGAATGAGTGACTGGCCCAAAGTCACCCAGCTGGTGTGCATGATTATGGAACTGGAACTCACAATCGCCTGGTTTCTAGCCTGATGCCTTAATCACTAGTCCTATATATTGAATATTATTTATGAAGGCAATTAGAAAGTCTAAGTGTGTAGTAAAGGAACAGATTCACATATACATTCTATTATATACCGTACTCTATGTGAGCACAATTACTGAGGCGAGACTGGTTCTTTCTGCACTAACAACCTTTAATTCTAAACATCAAGTAAAAAACATCTAACAGAGCAAACGGCAACTCTAGTAAACCCAGCAACGTCCCATAGTTCTTTATATAGTCTGCTGTCAGACTGCTGTCCAATCAGGAAGCTGCATTCTCCCGCCTAGACGCTGAGCTCTGGCAGCCAATAGGAACGTCCCGCTGCATCGTCACGTCAGGAGAACTTCTGCCATAATTCCGGAACATAACACATTCCAAAGCAGAATTAAATGCTATTTTATAGCCCCAAATCATATGTTTACGAACAGTGAGATTGTTTCTTTAGAGCAGGGATGTCAAATTCATGTTGTCATGTTGTCACGTGACATATTGCGACTGCCCACCCCCCTAAACCGGATGTGGGTTTGGTCAACATGTGACACATCCAGCCTGCGGGCTGCAAGTTTGACAGCTTTGCTTTAGAGATATTTCTCATCATAGGGAAAACTGATTTGGGGAGAAAATATATATATACTGTTTGTTTTGTAAAGTATTGGCTGAGCAAGAAAGAAGCCATTAGTCATTTGTGTAAATGATACATTTTTATGCTTGCAGCTAAGCAGAAATGGATAGGTGTGGTGTGTGGTGGTTTGATAATCTATAGTTAAAAAGGCTTCTTCAATGCTGGCAAGCTAAAATTAGTTTGAATTTACAGCACCATATAGCGTTGCCATGAAGAATATAAGAAGAGGTCCTGCGTGGAAAAGGATGGATATAGGAAGAGAGCTAGGCAGGGTTTAAAAAAAAAAAAAGGAATAGGATTTGCAGCTGGCTCAGAGATCCAGCAATTATCACAAATTTAATTTGTCACCCTTCTTCCAGAACCAGATTTAATTTCTGCTGAAATATTGGAGGGTTCACCATCTCTGTCGTTCTATTATTAGCAACCATCAATTGGTAATTAATCTCATTTGTGGGCTGAGTTGTCTTTTGGATAAAGCTGTACAGGAAAACACTTGTAGTGATTAGGGAGGTTAAAAAAAAAATCATTTCATCACAAAACTTGCCAGGAGGTCTTATGCGTAGCAGATCCAAGGCAAGTTGAAAACTATCAGTCCAGGTGGTATTCATATTTCTTTCTCTCTTTCAAAAATAGTGGTAGGTGGGAACACTTTTAAAAATGTATGAGTTGGCCAGGGGTGGGTTCTAACTTATCTCGTAGCCGGTTCGCTGCCTTGTGCGCACGCGCATGTGCAGTAGAAAGAAGCCCTGAAAAATTCCCCCCCACAAAGGCCGAAAACAAGATGGCGACGCATGTGCAGTGCCAGAAACTTGGCTTCTGTGCATGCATAGAAGAAGAAAAAAAGCAAAAAAAAAGATGGCGGCACCCACGGAGCAGAACCGGCTCTGTGACGTCACCGGCGGCCTACTACCTACTCGGTAGAACCGGTCCGAACTGGTAGGAACTCACCTCTGGAAATGGCACATGTTCTTTGTGTCTTGCTTCTTCTATGAGCAGAAATTCCTTGCATACTGACAACATGATGGAATCCCTACAGAGACTCTCCTTTACAAGATTTTTGGAACTAATCCTGTGACCATCCTGCTCGTTTCAGGAACAGCTACAAAGTTAAGCAGCTTTCTGGTCCCATGAGTGCATGAAATATATTTGCTATTAGAGAAAAGGCCAAGGAGAACCAACTACCATCCTTTTTGTTTCAACAAGAGACGATAAATAGTTCAGAAACCTTTTCTCTGGGTTTGTTTGTTTTTTAAATTAAAAATCTGTGTTTAAAACTGTAGCATGGAACTCTGCTGTACACAGCGAGCCTTGAAATTGATTAGGATTTTCATGGTTTGAGCATTCTTAATAATAGATAGAATTTTATTTCATGGTTGATAATATGGCTTGGTTAATATTTAACCTGATTTGGATCTTATCTTTTAAGTCAGATGTTTTGTTATATTGGCAGGAAACAGGGGTGGGTTTTGCTTCTTTTTGCTGCCGGTTTGCTGAGGGTTGCGCTGTGTGTGCGTGCGTGAAGCGCACACACGCAGCAATAAAAAACTAACTTCTGGGCATGCACAGAAGCAAAAATTAGCATGCACAGAAGTAAAAAAAAATCCAAGATGGCAGCGCCCACGGAGACACCGATGGAACCGGCTCCGTGACGTCACCACGGAGTTACCTCCTGTTCTATAGAACCAGATAGACCTGGTAGGAACCCACCTCTGGCAGGAAGGCCTAGCTAAATGCAAGACCACACTACTAAACTAGTGATTCTGTGATAACCCCTCAGATATAATTAACAGAGAATATTCTGGAATGTTTTGCTGAATATATACTTCACTTGTTTCAACAGTGCACATTGCTATTCATTTCCATCTGCTTTCCTCCTAATAAGATATATGAGAAGGAAAAACAGTAATATCTCTTCAACAATGCCAGGAGTAATCTATGTATATCAAAATAAAACTTGAATGAGCTACCTTTAAATTAATGATTCCTTGGTGTATCATACAGTAAAAATGCTAAAGGGTTCTTCAGAAACTTAAACTACTTCTAGATCAGTAATGGTAATAATAAAGGAGAAAAAAAATCAGAACAATAAGAGCATTAATATGAAGAACATCTCTTTTTTAATTTCTTGGCTAAATTTCAAATGATTTTCAAGGGCAGACTCTGTTTCTTAATGCGATGGAAAAATATGTTTTCAAGTCTGTACTACAGAATTAGTCATTTCGGTGTTCTTTGTTAGCTATATTTGTTAACATCTTGGGTTTTTTAATGTATAAATGGAAGGGAGCATAGTGCTATGCTGTGCTGTGCTATGAATTGATCTGTCTGTCTAGCGATCGATCAATCATTTTCACTCTGTTTGAAATATTGGTTCATTTGAAGGAATTTTGAACTTTTGTTGTTGTAATGCAAGCAATCCAACTTCTTACAGCTGCTGTTTTTCTACAAGAGTAGCATTTGGCAAACAGGACTACCAAACAAAATTAATTAAGAAATATGTGTCTAGTCATATATGTATGTAATGATGCGTACGATCACCATCTTTCCTGTCTCCCTGTAGGGCAAAATGTTCATGGATGATAGATATACAAGTCGTTCTCAACTTACGACCATAATTGAGCCCAAAATTGATGTTTCTGTGAGTTTTGCCCCATTTTACAACCTTTCTTGCCACAGTTGTTAAGTGAATCATTGCAATTGTTAAATTAGTAACAGTGTTGTTAAGTGAATCTGGCTTCCCCGTTGACTTTGCTTGTCAGAAGGTTGAAAAAGCTGATCATATGATCTGGGACACTGCAACCGTCATAAATATGAAACAGTTGCTAAGCATCTGAATTTTGATAAAGCGACTGTGAGGATTCTGTAATGGGCATAAGTATGAAAAACGGTCCTAAGTCACTTTTTTCAGTGCCGTTCTAACTTTGAATGGTCACTATTTAGAGTCAGTATTCCGTTTCAGATAATGTGGGAAAGGAGCAGGCTCTGTTTAGGTACTTTTGAGTGACATCATCTTTTGGAATATCCTAACTCTAAGTCATTTACAAAACAGAAAGAATATTGAAAGTTTGAAGGAAGAAGATGCGTTTTATATATGTGATATTATGCAGTATATTTTTTTCTCCCTAAACCATAGGTTGCTGAAGTTTTAATGTTTCAAGCACTTCTTGTTTTGCATTTATCTTTTTGCATTTATTTTACCCTATCTACTTATAAAGATTTTGACTGTTATGTATATTTTGTGCCTTGTATTATTTGGTGCCTTGTACTTATAAAATTAAGTGTGGAACTGTATGAAAGCAAATATATTATTCCACAAAATAACAATATATTATTATTTTATGTCCTTTTTGAATGATACCTGTATGTGGAAGCCAGTAGCTGATAATGGGGAAAATTGAAAATTAGATGTTCTATCTTATGTAAATTGGGTCTTTTTGGTAGCTCAGATTCACAGTTGGATTCACTTCAACTACAGTAAAAAGAATTACTAAACATCTCAAAACAAGACATTAAGAAATATTGGTTAACTGACGGACTTTAGAGAAATACTGAAATTTATTTTTTTAAGAGAGATTTCCTTCAAAATGTTAAAATCTTCAGTATTTCTATATTTTTAACAATTATCGCCTGCGTATTAAAAATATATAATTGTAAAGAGGGCATTAGTTAAATGCACTTCAAAATTGGCCAGCATCAAAAGAACATTGTCTAAACTCAATTGAAAAGAAGAGTAGATGATAGATCAGAGGAAGGCACTCCCCAACTTATTTTTAATTTTGGAGGAAACTTTTAACTTAGAATATTTGATGTGTGTCAAGGTGTCTGGAGATGTCAATATAGGTGGACATCAGGGATAGGTTGCAGATCTTTTCGCTGCCAGTTTGCTCAGAGTTGCGCCTCGCATGCACGCGCACAGCAATCAAAAAATAGTCTGTGCATGCCCAGAAGCAAAATCCAAGATGGCGGCGCCCATGGAGACACCGACGGAACCAGCTCCGTGATGTCATCAGCGAGTTACTAACAGTTCTAAAGAGCTGGTTAGAACCGGTAGGAACCCACTTCTGGTGGACATGACTGTTGTCATTTCATTACATTGATGATATTAGCAATGTTGTCCTTGTCACGTTCATTGTTTATTCCTATTACTATGAAGAGAAGAATAATTTGGTTTTACTCTGGCCACCTATTGGAAATATTCTTCTCTGTTGACGTAGCCCGCAATACTTTAGCAAGACAAAATGCCTCATCAGTGGAAATTCTGACTGATCTCAGGCTTAAAGAAATGATTATCCATTCCATAGCTCTTAAGGGCCTTCTTTGTGATTACTTGTCAGCCCCTCAATACTTTGTCTATGAGAGGACATACTGTGTCAGGAAAGTGGGAGGTGAAGTGACACCGTGTCAGGAAAGCGGGATTTTAGCATGTTTGACCTACATCACCAAATCATGATATGCTTTCTTGAAAGAAAGAGATCCTGACAGGCCATCGTTCTTAAATTTAGTTAATGCTATCAGAACACAGACTTAGAGGATATGTTCCTCTCCATTGCTGCTTTAGATTTTGCAGACATTTGAGACATTTAACTGTTCCAGCAGGTTCTCTTGGCGAGTGTTGGAACATCCATCTTTATTATATGAAGCACAGTAAAAACTCTGTTAAAAGCAGAGGCTGTGTATGTAAAAATACAGATAGTCCTCGATTTACAACAGTTTATTTAGTGACTGTACAACAGCACTGAAAAAAAGTGACTTATTACTGTTTTTCACAATTACAACCATTGCAGTATCCCCATGATAACATGATCAAAATTCAGATCCTTGCCAATTGATTCATATTTACGATGGACACAGCATCCTGGGAGCATATGATCAGCTTTTGGGACCGTCTAACAAGCCAGATTCACTTAACAACCTTGTTACTAACTTACGAACTGCAATAATTCATGTAACAACTATGGCAAGAAAGTTTGTAAAATGAAGCAAAACAACAGAAATTTTGGGCTCAATTGTGGTCGTAAGTCGGGGACTACCTGTACTAACATCTAACATTCTAAAATAGTATTTGCTTAATTCTCAAAATGGTTATTTCTTTAGAAAAAACAACAACAACAACCCTTTTCCTGGCTGAAATATGGACTCATATCTTAAGAAAAGAAATGAATTTCCCTTAGAAGACATGAATGACCCTTAGAAAAAGTGACTCTGTGATAATTTAACAGGTAGCTATAGTGGATGGAGTGAGTTTAATAACCACCACCATTTTGTCAGGCAGATCCACACTCTCTGACCCAATTTTAACTGCTAGGAAAAATATGCTCATTTCCCCCTTTCCCCCCTCATATGGTAGCTGTGATAGATTCTCAGAATCAGCTGTTAAATCTTTTCCTTTTGACCAGAGGTGGGTTCCTACCAGTTCGGACCGGTTCTACTGAGTAGGTAGTAGGCTGCTGGTGATGTCACGGAGCCAGTTCTGTTCCGTGGGCACCGCCATCTTTTTAAAAAAAAAAGTATTTGGAAAATAATTTTTTTTGAATATTTTTGGGATTTCCCCCCCTTCTGTGCATGCGCAGAAGCCGAGTTTCTGGCACTGTGCATGTGTCACCATCTTTTTTCGGCTTTTGTTTTGCATTTTTCGGGGCTTTTTTCTACTGCGCATGCGTGCGCATGCAAGGCGCACTCACGCAGCATGGGAGGTAGCAATCCAGTGGCGAGGTAAGTTAGAACCCACCCCTGTTTTTGACCATCTAATTCTAATAATCTATGGTCGTTCTGAGTGACCTGTTCTCCAAATCATCCAATCTTCTTCCAGTGCAATCCAATGGTGTTCTCCATGAACTGATCTTTAAAAGACAACAATAGACTTTGCACATCTATGATGACAATATAACACTAAACTACCAGTACATATATGTTGCAGTGGAATGGACAATTCATGCCTCAGATTCATATAATCTCCGAACATAATGATTTCTTATCATTGCATTATCTCCTAAAAACTATTGCTCTCTCATTCTCCCTTTTCTGAGGATCCATAATATGTATGGCATTATATCAGACTATGAGGAGTGAGTAAAATAGTTCCTACCTATTGTTTTTGTAAGCCTGATAAGCAATTTTAAAGCAAAGGTTAAAACACAAATCACCAGAACTCCACAGTCTTTCTGATAGAACCTATTTGTAGAAACATAAATCTCTGGGTAAAATGACTCAACTGGGACTATTTTACAGAAGGCTGTCTAGGTTTGTGGATGCTGTGGATGTTGGAAGCTGTTTCTGGCACAGCTGAATAATAGAACCTGCCATGGATTACATTTTTTGGGTGGCAATGGCAGAGGCTTCAGTTACCGAATATCTGAGAGCTGAACTATCCAGCCCCAAAACCAAGAAAGACAGATTGTGATTCTTCCAAGCTGATTACTACATTGTTCCATGCCAATAGACAGAATCTTGCCAAACTGAAGCATTCTATCATCTACATCAAGTGTATGCTCTAAGAACCATTAAGGAGGGCCTGTCTTCACCCTCTTTTCTTCTCACACAAACTACCTGAACTGAGCTGCCTCTTATTCCTCTGGAATACATCCTGGCAAACCAGCCTAAATATTCCATCACATCAACTTCCAGCAAAACACTGTGATTCAGCTCCATTGATGCATTGTGATGTACTTAGATCCTGCTATCTGCTTTGTTTTCTTGACCTGCTCTTATGGAAAACAAACTCACTTCCTAAAAGGCATAAGGAGATGGAATCTTTTCTGGATCCAAATGGGACTGGATGAGGTGCGATGAAATGCAGAACATGGGAGAATTCTGCAGTTCCTCTTGCAAACCAAAGTTACCATGCAGTGCAATGAACAATGTCAGTCTACAGCTTTAACGATAAGCATTACATCATTGCATTTGGTAATGCCATTCTCATGGTCTAGTCTAGAGATGGGAGGTGGCAACTTTGTCTTTTACTGCCCTCTACTGAATATCCAAAAAAAACATTTCATATTACTTCAAAAGACAACTGGATATTTTCTACACACATTTTATAGAAATGAAACCCTGAAAAATAAACGGATTCAAGAAAGAAGGTGGAGAATTTATTGAAAGTTGACGTGTACTAATTGCATCAACCTTATAAACAATTTGTATAAACAATTATACAAATTCAAAAAAACAAACAAAGGATAGTAATGTACCAAACTCCTATATGACCTGCATGCCCTATAAATTACTTATTTGACTTCTGAACTCATATATACATTATTGGAAATTTACTAAGCTTGCATTAATGGAGAGGTTTCAGAACTATGACCCTTAGAAATCCCAATTATACAATTTGTAAATATATTTTGCGTTCATTTCCTCTTCAAATGCCAACTGTCTCCATCCATCTGTCCATCCATATTTTCTCCCAATGTTTTTACTGTTACTGTTGTGTTCCGCCAGTGGCCAGTGGAACTGGCAGCAGATTCAGACAGTGAGGAGGTTGGGGAGGAACATGGACCAGTGCTGGAGTCTGGGAAAGGCTCTGATGAAGGCTTTGTGTTGGAGGCAGAGAGGGGGCCAGAGCTGTATGCCAGCTATCAGCTATCTTCAGAGTCAAACATCAATGAGGCAGACAAACAGCTGGAGCCTGTTCCCAATGCACAGAGTTGTCAGACAAAAGGAACAACTAAAGAACAGGGGTCGACTTGGGAGTAAGGCCACACATTGAATGGTCCCTTCCAGAAGAAATAAAAGAGGAGCGAAAGGGGAGTGGAGTTTACAGGAGACAATTAGTTCGCCTATTGGTTTGTGACTCTCCGAGACTCCTTGCCAAGTTCTGCAGATATCGGCTTGTCAGCTCTCCAAGCCAAATTAAGGTCTAAGTAGAGTTTGTTGTTGTTGTTATTTACTTTGTATAACCTGCAGGACTGCTATTTCTTGATGATCTCCCATTTCACAAAGCTCATCTACCCCCCCCGGATGGGTAGATGTAAGTAAGAGAGAGAGTAAGAGAGAGAGTCCTGCAAAAAAATAACACTGATCCCATGCTATGTAGGGCTTTAAAGATCATAACCAGTGATTGAACTGGATCCAGAAGGCAACAAGAATTTGTTTTAATCCAAAGCTTTTAACAACACGGCAGGTCATCTCCGCCACTCAATACCTTATGCTGTTAACTTTGAGGTGCCTGCTTTACAGAACCACAGAGATGACCTTGGAGAAAGAATGTACAGCTAGCAAAACATTATCTAATCCCGGGGGGAAAAATAAATATCAGAAAGAAAGTGAGTCTCTTTGGTATAAAAAGGAAGGAAGAGGAAACTCTGTTGGGCTTTCAAGATATATGTCAGCATTTCTAGGTAGACAAGGTCAGGAAACTGATTCCACAAGAATATCGGAGCTGTATTTTGTTGATATAGGCTATAGTAGCATAAACCTCAAAATCTGACAGTGTTTTCCCCGGTCCATTCCAAGCGTTTTCCTCTTATTCCAAACAGAACCAAGGCAGAGTCAGTATACATTTCCTTCTAATGTTATTTTATTTTTCTGGGATTAAAGTGTGTTTTGTGATAGCTGTGTTTCAATATCTAATGGGCTGCCACAAAGAAGAGGGAGTCCATTTGTTCTCCAAATCATCTGAGGGCAGGACAAGAAGCAACAGATGGAAATTGATCAAGGAGAGGTCCAACCTAGAACTAAGGAGAAATTTCCTGACAGTTAAAACAATCAATCAGTAGAAAAGTTTGCCTTCAGAAGCTGTGAGTACTCCAGCTGTGGGTACTCCTTTTAGGAAGAGCTTGGACAACCATTTGTCTGAAATGGTATAGAGTTTCCTGCCCGAGCAGGGGGTTGGACTACAAGATCTCCAAGGTCTCTTGCAGTCCTATTATTCTGTTCTGTTGTGTTCCAACTGTTGTGTAACATCTCCAAGGTCATCTGTATGGTTTCCTACACCAAGACTGAACAGGGAACCTTAGCTTATAAATCATACACTCTGCCACTGACTCACACAGAGTTTGAAACCCAAATGATTGTCTTTTCATCATCTCCTTATTCTACTGGTCTACTAGTTCAGTTTCCAGACTGATTTGGAAGGCTAATTGAACTCTTGGTGTTACATCCTCACGTACGGGAGTAAATTAGCATACCTACCGCTGATTGGCTGAACTAGCGGCGGGAAAATTAAACCACTGTCAGTGGTCGGCAGGCTAGCGGGAAAGCCTTATAAGCGGTTTCCCTGCAGTCTGCTGTCAGTTCGTATTGCTTCCACTAATGATTCAATAAAGGTAGCTGACTGTTCCTGCGACTGGTTCCTTCTTTCTGTGCGATCTAACACTTGGCAACCAGCTTGTTAAAACATGCTTCATTATATGTATGTTACAGTGTCTTTTCTGGCATAAGGTAGAAAAATTAGACCACAGGCTTGCTGTCTGTAGGGCAGCTCATCCCCCTTTCTTTGATGCTGAAGAAAAAGTAATAACTTTTCCCCCCACTCAAGACGAAAATAACTTAAGTTATGGAACAACAACAATAACCTCATGTTGCATCACTGGCACATACTTGGTTACTTGGATTATTATGAAATATTTGGCGGTAGCCACCAAACATCAATCTTTATCTGAACAAATAAATTAGTAATTTGTTTTACTAGTTTAGCCATGGGAAATGCTTCTATTTAATGTATATAGTTCTCATTTGAATAGAGCTAATTTATTTTACTTTTCTCAGTCCAGCAATAAAGGGTTTAATGAAGAGCATCAAATTCACTTTCCTCTGAAGTTCGCCATCAAAGAGTTGTTATAATCCAACTATGGGATTAGCTGTTGAACCAGGAAAATGTCTGTAATATGGAGGGTTCCATTGTACCCAATAAAATACACAGCTGAGTAATTTTGAAAAACTGTAACATATAATTGCAAAAGTAGAATATTAGCCTCTGAAAAGGGAGAGGGAGAGGGAGGGAGGGAAGGGGAAAGAGAGAGAGAGAGAGGGAGAACGGGAACTCTAGAACAACTGTACAGTCAACAAAATGCAAGGCAATATTTCTGTGAAAACACACACCTAGGAATAATGAATTTTTCTATTCAGTTACTTCTCTAAAAGTGGCTCCATATTAATCCTGTCCCTAACATTTTCTGACTAACTGCTACAGTCCCTTGATATCCATACCATACAGAGTTGGAGAATTGTACAAAGACTATGAAGTTGTAAGCGAGTGGGATTGGACACAAAGGATGACAACACAAACTCGGTGATGGAAGTGAAGCATGATCAATAAATAATCATGACTTAGTATAGATTTTCATATATATCATTGGTCAGCAGTCACAATCCAAATATGTCGGTGATTTGCTTTTAGTTTATTAAGCTGCATATTTCCCATGGCACAATGCATGGAATGATCAATTTCACTGAATCAAAATTAGCCAATTACTTTTAATGTTTTTTCCCCCTCTATGTTTAGGTCTACATTTGAGAAAATGGACATGCTTGTCGTCCAAGGGCTCAGTGAACACAATAGCTTTATTTGATACTTATGCATATTTATCAGAGGATTGCATTATATTAATTCTAGAAACACATGAGCTAAGCGATTTAGGAAGATGAAAATGTAAAGTCATTTTAGAGTTGAGTTTGACTGCTTTAACCTTAACTGGTTGTTTCTCACTCCTGGATTTTTCTCAAATCCCCAGTTTTACTTACATGACAGAACTTTCTAGAACTGACGAGGTTGACTAATAGAATATAGAATAACAGAACTGGAAAAGGCCCCCGCAACCAGGTCACTCACACCGTGACACCTGCCTTCCCTCGCGGTGGGGGCTCCAGCAGCTTCATCCAGCATGGCAACTTCTGCTTGCTCATGGCCGCAATGGAGCAGGAGGCCAAGCAACGCACCGGTGCTGTATTCATGAGGTGAGATGGCGGTGGATCTGCCCCATGCACCCTGTGTCAGCTTACCTCAGGGTGCCTGCAGCCAGGACATCTACACCCCAACACCTACCTCACCTTGCGGCCACTGCACCAACACATTGCTCGGCCGCAAGCAAGCAGAAGAAGTGGGTTGGCAGCCACGTGGGCTCCTGCTGCACTTGTCTGCCGCTGCAACGCTTGTGTCGGGACATGGTTGGCCTGGATGTGGGGGCCTTCAGGTAATCTGGTGTGGAACATGTGGGGGGAGCTCCACCATCTTGCCTCACCTCATGGACACAGCAACGCAAGCAACCAGATGGAATGGGAGAACCATGTTTTATATATCTTTCTTATTTCTTATTCTCATTTTTCTCTTTGCACTTTTCTTTCAAAATGTGTTTCAATATTAGTAACTCAGGTTGGTAGTTAGGCTGTTGGTTGGAGCTCCGAGCTTGCAAACATTTCACCACCATTCAAGGAGAAATCATCATGTGATTTGAGTTGTGAATTGAAAAACACACTGACGATATCTTTTCAAATAGTGATGACACATTTGCCAAGCTCGAAGCTCAAACCAACAGCCTAACTTCTCTTTTTCTTTTCTTTTTATATTTTTCTTAGTTTGTGTTAGTCTTTTATCTTTGCATTTATAAGCTCTAATAAAACTATTGCAAAAAAGAGGATGGATTGGCAGATTGATAGCTCTTCCTCAATTTTATGGGAGGTGGAATATAATCATTCTTAGTTGATGGTGCAAATGGTTAAGGAATGACCCTTTGGCATGCTAGCCAGTTATACAACCTCAGGCTTTAAAGGTGTGCAGATGGGATATTCTTTGGGAAAAAATCCACAGTATGGAAAAAAACCCTATAAAACAATCTTGCTAAACATTACAGGGTTAAAGTCCACTGAAGGACTCACAATCCCTGACATTTTCAGTCTGTTATGTCAACCAGAGGGACAGCAGCAAATATTACAACATCCTGCATGGTTAACACTTTTATGAAAACAAGTCTTACATTTCACACTGATTCAAATGGAGTCCCGTCAACTCCCAATCTGAAGAATCTTGCCACATCTGAATCTCAGATCTTAAATTTGATTTTGATCGTGGCTGATTTGTGTAGCCGAATCTTACATATCTTAAGGTAGAAAGAGTTCAAGAGAATATTTGCCTACTAATGAAGCATTGCTCAAGGAGAACATTATTCATCAGAAGGCAGGAAGATTTTGCCACCAGCTCAGTTAACACTGTTCTCTTCACCTGCTCCCCTTAAAAGTTAAAGGTACATAAAGACATGGTTAAAGAGCAATACCCATAAATTACCATGACAGTTGAGGTGATTAAAGCACATGCTTTGATTGCAGCCATTAATCTCTAAAAGTCTCCCCATGTTTAATTTAATTATACCCAGGTGTATATTTCTTTTTAATTTATTAGTTTTGTCAGTCACCACTTTCATTGTTATGATAGCGTTTGTAAAGGGGTAACATAGCTCTATAGATTGACATACCGGAAATTAAAATGTAAACACTGATTCTCAATGTCAAACAGCGTTTTTTTTAAAGAGACATTTCTTACAGAAGGCTACAAGTCACCAACGTTTGTCACTGCAACTACAGTTTAGTTTCAAATTAAGTATATCTTACATGGATTGTTTTTTTAAGTAGGCTAATATGTTGCTATCTTCATTTGTCCATTTTGTGGGCTAATGTTTTTCAGTGTTATTCAGCTTTTAAGGCTGTTTGATTCTTTTAAAAAAGTCCTTACACTTTTGAAAGTGGCATTGTTTTTCCTAGTCCATATGGTTCAGAATTTCAGAGCCCTAAACCAATGATTAAACTTAAAACAAAATGAGGCAGCAAGGTGTAATAACTGCACACAGTGCAAATTATTATATCAAAATAATATTGGGAGAATATCAAAGGAAAATGGATTTACTGGGTGGTTTAAACACTGAATTTGCTTGAAAGAAAATCAACACCCAGCTTCCTGGGGTTTTAAGGCAAGTACTGTGACACTTCTTATATTTCTCAATTTTTTTGTATTATTGGTATATATAGACTTTTCATTTCCAGCAATCTTTGTCTGTAGTATTTTCTCATATCACGGAGATACAGACTGATAGAAATAATAGTTCTGTGTACAAACAGTGAAATTGTTATTGGAATGACAAAATAATAGTGTCTCTAGGACAGTTATAAAACCACACATTTGTGGCAATAGACAAAAATATTTGGGAGAAAACAGTTTGAAAATGCAAAACTTCGCACTGTTCAAAGTGGAATGAACATATTAAGTGGTTGTAGAATTCTGTTGAGTGGGGAAGGAAATTAGACTGAGGAGAACAGAATGGTGTCTCTTGAAAAAAAGCACATTATTTCCATAACTATAGTTGCTTGGACATGCTCATTCACTTATAAATAGCCTCATAAGGGAGTGGCAGATGGGGCCTGGGTGATGAGATTGAAAGTTTAATGCTTGATCAAAGTTTATCAGCAAGTCTGTGGCAGAGCCTCGAAGAGAAGGTATCTGGAGTTTAGTTACATCCTTGATACACAGCTGTGTCTCTTCATCATAGCTACGTCTAGGTCTTCAACATAGCTGTGTCTCTTCAACAAAGGTGACTCTGTAATCTCAAACTCAGACTGAGTATACAGGTAGCCAATTACTCAAAAAGTACCTAAGGTTGTAGGATGCTGGTAAAATGAGAATTGTGAGTCAAGCAGAGGTGCTGTGTGCCATGAGTTGGATGAGATCCCAGAAACCTTTCAATAATTAATTTATGTATCACTTTTACCTCAGTGAGATATCTGGATTCACAATTACAGATTTACTGATGTATCTTCTTTTCTGGTGCTCTAAATAATTTTTCTTGGACTGTCCAAGATAATTTAAATTACAAAGATTTGATAATTTAAATTTCTCTATTCTGTTCCAATTTTTCTTATCATTATTACCCTATTTCCCTGAAAATAAGACCTCCACAGATAATAAGCCCAATTAGGCTTTTGAGCGCATGCACTAAAATAAGCCTTCCCCAAAAAATAAGACCCCCCCAAAGCACAGCAGCAGCCATGAGGTGACCACGCTCGCCACCTCCTGCACCTCAAAAATAATAAGACCTCCCCAAAAATAAGGCCAAGCACTTATTCGGGGAAACACGGTAGCATATTTTTCGCTGGTGTCTCCAAAAAGGAATTAAGGAGAGACATACATCCTATAAATTCCTCTGCTCTACATCACAACAGCCAGGGGGAAAAAAATTCCCCCCATAAGCAATTTAAAACCTGCTAATTTCCAAAAACCACTCTATAAAGAATTTGGATAGTACCCGATAGTTCCCTTTATACTTCCAGGACTTGAGGAATTTCACACTTTTGCAAAGTCCCTCAACCAGGAAATCCAGCGATGTATTGCAAAATCACAGGGCGATGCAAGACGTTTTAAAAACCCTGAGGATGTCCTTCCTCCTTCCTTTGCATGCAAACAGAAAGTATCAATCCTGGAGTAGCTAGGAAGATGAGCTTGCCTGATCAAAACACACATGGCCTTACCATGCTTGTCAGCAAATCTGCGCAAATCTGCAGAAACCTTTTTGCATAGATTGTAGCCTGCTCCTTTACCCAAAGGCAAAGAATGAGATACTTTTTACAAGGCCATTTCTATCTAAAGCAAAGGTGTCCAATCTTGGCAACTGTTAGGACTTGTGGACTTTTAACTCCCACAATTTTGAGAGTTGAACTCCACAAGTGTTAAGTTGCCAAAGTTGGACACCCGTGATCTAAAGTGAAATGGTTGTTTAGAAAACCAGGGAGACAATATGGCATCCCAAAGTGTCTTTCCTGATCTCCCAACATCATAATTGGGACAAAATCATCAAGGTAGCCCCTCGACTTACAACAGTTCATTTAGTGATCGTTCAAAGGTACAACGGCACTGAAAAAAAGTGACTTATGACCGTTCTTCACACTTAACAACAGCTGCAGCATCCCCATGGTGACATGATCAAAATTCAGACGCTTGGCGTCAGCAAGTCAAACTACAAGGGAGATTAGTTATAGCTGACTCAGATAATTCTGAAAGTTGAACTCCACCTACCTGTCCTCTTGCAATAAATCTTTCATTTGGGCTACAACCCACTCCACCTCTGAAGTAGCTATGCTCCAAACTTTGCAGGCTTGGTTGACATCTGGCTTCTGCCTGAGGATCTAAGGCAAGAATGAAGAAGCAGCACATCAACTCATGGACAGGATTGGCTAGATTCACAGGGTGGGTTAAAGCATAATAAAGCACAGTAAGTTTGTTTGGAACCTTGGAACCTTGCTCGTATCCTATGACTTCTTATTGATATTGTTTCCTGATTGCTTATTTGTACCCTATGACTAACATTACGTGTTGCACCT
>JANHFT010003867.1:0-10850 GCA_032467955.1 Pseudoxenodon macrops
CCCCCTTTTCAACTTTCTGACAAGCAAAGTCAATGGGAAAACCAGATTCACTTAACAACCATGTTACTAACTTAACAACTGCTGTGATTCACTTAACAAATATGGCAAATAATTTGTAAAGTGGGACAAAATTCAGTTATCAAATTAGTCACTTAGCAACATCAATTGTGGTCGTAGGTTGAGGACTGCCTGTATTTCATTTGTTTCTGGGTGGGGCATTGGGTGCAAACAAATGCCCATCTTCTACAATGAGTATAAGCTGCATTGAGATAAATATCTGAATTCTCGGAAGCAAAAACAAGAATTCAGTGACTTCAGGGAAACATTCCCAAATGTTGCAGATGCTATTATATTTCAGGAAATTCCCATCTTTTCTTCAACATTCCTGTTCAGCCTTTTGTTGAAAACAATGCAATAGAATGAAATTTCATACCACTGGAATCTGCCAGACTATAATGCAGTGGAGAAATGAGAAAGTTAAAGAACAAAAGGCAAGGTATCAAGGTATCTGGATGAGGCAGAAGCAAGCAGAAACATGTTAGTATAAACTATTATAAACCTCATCTGATGTCCTTATTTAACTTAGTACTTCTTACAACTTTTCTGCTCTTTGCATATTTTCACTTACCTAGCTCAAGAAAAGGCAGAAGATACTTACAATCTGAAATCACTTGTGCTGCTCTGTAGAACTCCAATTCCTGCAGAAGTTCCAACAATTGTTGGACTGTCGCAAGCCGCACTCCCCACCACCACATCAGTTCTCTCGTTATACTAATTCCTGCTTTTTCCATGCATTTGATTTTTCTCAGCTCAGTCTGGTCAGTTATCACATGAGATGCTGAAAGCAAAAGAAGACTTATTTTGATTAACAGGTCACTTTCCTTTCACATGTATTTATCATCTGGTTGAACTTGTTGAATCTGAAAGAAATGAAAACTCCTGTGGCTTTACCTCAGAATTTAATCCAGAGCTTTTTATTATTGAATGGTGAGTGGGGAACCTACTTCAGATGTTGCTGTACTATGAATATCAATTAAAACCAGGAGGGCAGAATATGAGGAAATGTGGGATTTGTAGTTTAGCAATATCTAACATAGATCAACTTCCTCACTATGCTCACATGGAATAGTTTTGACTGTGATAATGTTCTACACATTCTCGGGCCCTAGAATCTACTTTGGATTTAATGATGCTCCTTAGATTGAAAAGTTCATCATGCAGACAAATTTATTTTTAGCTTATTCAATTACCAACAGTGTCTGCATGATGACACAGATCTGCACCTTAACAATTCTGAAGACTCAACGCAAAACAGAATAATGTTGCTTTAAGCCATGCAAAGAGGACAGTTGTCAGCTAATGCTGTGGGTGTCTGGAAAAAAAATCATGCAGCTCTGCAAATTTTGTAGGACTTGAACATCCATCTTCCCCGAACTCTGGTAATGCTGGATAAAATTGGTGGGAACTGGAGGATCATATAATCTGGAAAGGTATATGTTATCCTACTTCTGCTTAACATTATTCTATATAATGTAACAGAAAGGTAGTAGTGGCTATGGAGGTCTCACCACAGTTCCTTGTCTTTTTAGCAAATGACTGGCAACTATAAGGAAACAGTGATTGGCCAAAGTTCTCTGCAAGTCGCTTCATTGCCAATATAACACCCTATTTTACTGTTCCATGAAAGAGCTATAAATTGCTGGTGCCCTAGAACTTGGAAGAGAGAAAAAGCTGTTTCAGGGGTGCACCTCAAATGCAGCACTGTATTCATTTTTTTAATAGTGACATTTTGTGATCAGAACAGCTTTGCCAAAATGTTGGGAAGTATTCAGAGGTGGTATTCAGCAGGTTCTGACCAGTTCTGGAGAACTGGTAGCAGAAATTTTCAGTACTTCGGAGAACCAGTAAATACCACCTCTGACTGGCCCTGCCCCCATCTATTCTCTGCCTCCCAACTGATCAGAAGGAAATGGGGATTTTGCAGTATCCTTCCCCTGCTATGCCCACCAATGCCATGCCCACCAAGCCACGCCCACAGAACCGGTAGTAAAAAAAATTGAATCCCACCACTGGAGGTATTGCTATGTTTCCTCATTTTTTCTGCTATAATTTATGAACATCAGTGGTGCATCAAATGACCAGCTGTTCATCCATATGTCTGTGGGGTACCGAGGAGGCATCTTTCCCCTGCACAAGGTAATACCATACACAGAAGAGCTGCCTCCCTCCTCATTGATGGGAAATCACTCCACAGCAGACTATTAATCACTCATTCTTCAGGAATGCAATCCAGCAATTCATAAATCATGACTCATAATTGCCAATAACACAGACTTTATTATGTATGATGTATCTCTTGAAATACATCCGTTAATGAAAAACCATGTGGGGAAATTGAAAGAACAATTTACACCCAAAGATTCTCTGAGGACCCTCATATCCAGAACATACAGATGGAGACACAAAGATCACACTTTCATTCAGATCTTTTTTTATTTCAAAAGAGGGAAGAAGAGGTATAACTCTAACAAAAAGCCTTTTATCAGAAGGGTTAAACAATAAGGACAGATCACAATAAGTGAATAACTTTCAAGGGAAATGCCTTAAAACTATCAAAGCCTCTTATAAAACATTTTACTGTTAAGGCACTTTCTTTGACATGAGATTAATTTTCATCATCATTTCATCATCTCCATTTAAAAAAAATAAGATATAGTTTTGTTTTTATTACAAAACAAAAACAGAAGCAGAAATAAGGAATGCAGCTCCAAAATGATTCTGATCTTTCACATAGATGCCTTCTTGAGAAATATCCAGGGACATTTATTTTAGTAGGTTTCTAAATCTTTAAGAGATTCTATCATTATTTTACCAAGGCAGCTTAAATTCTTTCTGGCATTGGGGGGAGAGGGGGCACACTGCCAGAATTTGCAAGACCTAACATTTCAGTTCATTACAGAAAATATATACAGTACGGTATAATATAGTTTTGTGAGGTGTTAAAGCATGTGTGTATCTTTTGTGTATTCACCAGAACAGCTAGACACAAGGATAGTTTTTTCCCCTGAATGCCATCACTCTGCTAAACAACTCATTCCCCCAACACTGTCAAGCTATTTAGTAAGGCTATATTACTACTATTCTTCTCCTATTGCGTACTATGGTACCTATCTCCTTTTCTACTTATGACTATAACTTTGTTGCTTGTATCTTTACGATTTATATTGTTTTCTTTATCTTACTAGTATGATTTATGTTGATTGCTTATTTAGTATCCTATGACTATCACTAAGTGTTGTATCTTATGATTTAGAATGAATGTATTTTTAGGATGGCTATGATCATAAGGGGCGTACATAAACGCACCAGCCTGCCTAGCGTCCCTGTCCTATTGTTCCTTTTTATCTCATGTATCCATAATCTTCTTTATACTTGTATCTGTTTTCTGATATAGGCTTGACGAAATAAAATAATAATAATAATGATTGATCACTTATACCTTTTATGCACACTGAGAGTTGATGCAATGAAGACAAATTCCTTATGTGTCCAATCACACTCGGCCAATAAAGAATTCTAATCCTAATCCTAATCTTATTCAGTCAATCTCGTTCTGTACAGCTGCCGAAGCAGCAGACCCAAACAGCAACATCCTCTCCCTTCTCCCCCGCCCCCTCGGTTTGCTCACCGAAGCGCATCCAGTCGTACTCGTTGAGGCAGTCCATTTTCTGGCAAAAGTCCTCCAGCACCCAGGAGGGCAAGTTGTGGAGGTAAGGAGACGGGGGACTGGACCCCTCCAAGGAACAGGACGGCGACGGCGGCGGCGGCTGAGCCATTTCGCTCTCCGCTTGCGTCACAGGCTTGGGAATTCCCGTCTCTTTACCTTTAGCCATTCACAAGAGCTGCCCGTCCAGATGAGAAAAAGAAGGTGAACTTGGCGATTTCTTCCCGGAAAGCGAAGCCCCGTAATAGCGCCGGGCTCGCCTTCCCTTCAGGGCGGTAAGTTAAGAAAGTCGAGTCCGCTTCCCCCAACTTGCCGCACCCCGACAGCTAAAACGAGACGCGGCTTCGATTCAGCTCACCGTGCGGACCGCAACTTCCAGATTGCCTGCCTGAAGGGGCTCGGTTCCACCCCGAGCTTCCCGGGTTCCACCCTTCCTGACGTCAGTTTCTAACACGTGACGCAAGTCGGGGTTTCTCTCTCTCTCTCTCTCTCTCTCCCCCTCCCTCCCCCGGGTCTGTACCTGATCACCGCGATTGCAAAACGTTAAGAGAACCTTTGATCTCCCCGTTTCTAGGTCACTTCTGGGGAAAAGGAAGCGAGGCCCTGAAAGGAAAGGTGGCAGGGCGGCGGGGTAGAGGTGTAAACACTTTCGGGCGGCTAGAATTTGAGGGCGTGGGGAACGCTTCGCTTACAAGAAAGGAAGGACCGTACAATTTATTTTTTTTAGTAGATGCGAGCAAAAGGTTATTTTTGGCTCCAGGAAAATGAATTTTAAATAAAATTATTCGTGCCCTGAACATCACTTACATTCCACTTGGATAATGGAGAAACAACTGCAGTAAGGATGAATCAGACTGCAAGTTTTTTTTTTTAAATAGAAGTGCAAGAATCTAATTCTTTGAATTATGCAAATAGAGATGTGAGAAGTTGAAAGCATCTGGGACACAGTTGCTAGCTAGGCCACAGTTTGATCCTAGCTATCCCAGGAGCTATCAGTGAAACTTAAAACAAAAAAGACCTTAAACGTTTTTCAGACCATATTGATCCTTAAGGCTGAAATGTATTAAGAGCCTCTTAAACAAGGAAATAAACTGAGGCCAATAAGACCAAAAGCCCCTTAAGATACCAAAATCCTTTACATAAACACGAAAAGATTCCCCAAATCTGGGCCCACAGCTAACTCACACAACAGATATGAAGATGATCTCACTCTGTAGGGTGAGGAAAGAGGAAATTCCTTCCCCACAGACTCAGCTCAGCCCTCCATCCAAGCAAATCATATTTACATGCTGTACTAACAAAGCCTAAACTTGTCTATTAATAGTTCCAAACTTTGCTTTTCAAAATGTGGCCACCTTCAACCGCTGAGTGTTTGCATTGCTGTGGAATAAATTCTACCTCCACTTCAAGAAGGCGTCCTGTACTCATTGACCCAGCTCAGAACAGACCAAGAATTTTCTTCTAATAGATGGAAAAATATCACAGATTTAGAGCTCACCAATGGGTATTTTAATGAGGTTTTGGCTCTTATATCATTTTGGCCCCAGTGAGTTTCGCACATCAATCAACCACATCTGCTTATTATATGTCATGCTTCCTTCCCCCTCTGGATTAGGGTTACGTTTATTCATTGATAGTTGACAACCACCTATGCAAATTTATGTAGCCCTGTTATGTTCACAACACGGATATTGCACCACTCGATTCCGTCTGTGGCAGGCAAAAACTTTTCAGATGTAAGATTTTAAAGCTAGTGGTGGGCAAAAAAAGGGAACAAGAGCTGTTCTTTCCTCCAAGAGGAAATTGTGTCAATCTAAATTCTGCTGCCCTCATAAAGTGTCCTTACTTTGATCTGGAATTGGATTAGGCCTGTTGTTCTCCCATTTAGGACTGCTGCCTCTTTTAGCACTCTTAAGCAGCAATTGGTGACTTTCCTGGCTCCTGCCCATAAAGATTTTGCTTTTGCCCATAAAAACACCAATTACTATTCCAATTTTTATTTGATTTCTATAACTGCCCATTTCAACAAGTGACTATGGATGTATCATTGCTCGGAAGGTCGTTGCTTGGTGACTCTTGGTATTCTGTACATTTTTTTAAATGGGCGGATTACTGACAATGATCTCCCGTGTCATATCAGTAAGAAATCCAGCTACAAATTTCAGCAGTCAGGTGAAATTGTGTGCAGGAGTGGGACAGTGGTTTTTTTTGGGACAGAGAAGAAATTCTTCCTGGATAGTCTGAACATATTTTCTTGCTGCTGGGTGTTGCTGTGCCTCTGGTAAATGAGTTATAAATGAGCCTTGATTTCTGACATGGAATGACTTTATGCCCATAGTCTCTCATTATGCTCACATCCAAGCAAGCATTGCTGCCCTTGGGGTGAATCAAGATAAGGTGGAAGTCGTGCTAAGTCTGGTCTTAGCATTTAAGATGGTAGAGATGTTGATCAACAGTACTTGCCTTACCTCAGCTACCTGTAACAGAAGATAGCATGGAAGCTACAGAGTAGAACTTTCCTGGGTTGGGTAACCAGGACCAGGACAAGTTCAGGTACCTGAAGATTGTGTTCTGCAAGCTGTTGGAGGAGCACAATGAGAAGCCACCAGCTGTTTACCCTAAAAGCTATGGATGGTTGACAATGACAGATGAAGTACCAACACTCTTAAAGATAAGAACTCAGTAGGCATAGTATTAGCAGCCAATCTCCTAGATGGCGAACTCTTCCAGCTGTACATTTAAAAAAAATATTTTTCAGCCCCAGGAATTGCCGGCAGCCTTTGCTCGTTGACTGGTATTACAGGAACCAATGGCATGTGTTTCATTGCAGTCAATGGTAATCAGAATATCTGGTGGTATCTTTGCCTCTTAGAAGGACACAAAACATGTCTCCATTCCCACTTTACCCTAAAAATACAAGCAATGGTCTGTTGACAAATTCCAGAAGTTACTTTTGGACAGTTCCTGCAAGGAGTTTTCACAGAACAACACCCATCATACTGCACTGCAAAAAATGGTTTGGCTTTCCAGAAATTTTAGAAAACCAAGTTCTTTTGGAAAGCCAATGGTGACGGATGGCTACCGTTTTATGGCTTAGAACTCCTACTGTACATATTTTATTTTTAATGCTTGGCAATAGAGGAGTTAGGGCCAACAGGAATCAGTTAAGTGTTCATGCTTGAGCAACATTTGCAAGAAGTATCAGACTACACACCCCACAGTTGTTCTCAATTATCAAGTCACAAGGAAATAGCAGAGCCTGAACTGGTAATCCAAAATGTTTTGAAACCTAACAAGATTGGATGGAAATTCTTGGATTCCTAGGATCCTGAATTCTTTAGAGAATGCCAACATTTCGGCATGCACCCTGGGATATAGAACATGGAAAATAGTATTCGGTTCCAACATTTCTATGGAAAAGAAAGAATCCATCATACCTTTTATACCAGCTGCAGACAGCCATCCAGGGGAAGGAATAGTCTGTTGGCCGTTGGCTCTTCCAGCAGCTGAATCAGATGGTGGCATGGGAGTCAGCATCTGAGAGCTCCAAAGGAGAAGAGGGAATGGAGCTGGCAGACAGAGGTGGACCTTGGCCATCAGTCAGCCCTCAGCTGGAGAGTCAACACCCCCCAGGTCTGGAGGTGGCTGATGAAGAGGAGGAACAGCTGAGTCCAGTGCTTGACACACTGATGCAGTGGAAATCTGTGGGTTAATCCTTGGGAGGGAAGAGCCACTGCTGCTAACGAAGCCCCACCCTAGCTCTGGGGATAAGAGGCAGGGGGCAGAGATGAATAGATGTGGCAGACAACTATTCATCTCCCCAGCCGGATGGACTTGTTAGCCTGAGGTAAAAGAGAAACTTTTTGCTGGGGCTGTTGGCGCTCCTAATAAAGGAATCATTGCTTCAGCTACAGTGTCGTGTTTGAGGAGTTGGGTCAGAACACAGCCTTAGGAAATTTATCTGCCAGCTGAGTTGTTCCTTTTTTGATATTATTCACTAATATAGCAGAATGTCTATTCCTCCCCACTTCCCTCACCCACCCAGCAAGAATCTGTAACAAACTCTAGGAAAAAGTTTATTATTGTAACAATTTATCAAGGGCAGTGTCCAAAGCTCATTTGTAGGAGCAATGGTAAAACAAGCAGGTACATAAAAATAAAAATAAATGTCCAGTGGAATATAATATAATCTTGTTCTCATTTGTGTCATATAAGATTACAAATTATTGATTAATAACATTAAACATGTTTAAAACTTTAAAACAATTGATAAAACTCTATACATTGCTTCTGCCTTTCATTTTCATACTTAAAATCAATAAAATTAGTTCCACTCCATGTGTGTCATAGGTGAAAAGACACTAGGGAAGTCAGTGTGATTAATTTAGATGCATGCCTCTGGATATAATGTCATTACAAAGGATGGGTGCCAATGTACCCCCATACCTGTCATGTATAAGACTCCCTGCTCCCCTTGTTTTTTTTTCCTTTTTAGCACTCCTTTAATGACAAAGTGGAGAGAAAGGGACTAGGGAGCATGAGAAGGAATAGATTTTCCTTTGGCTTCTAATAATTGGGTGGTTTATTTTACTGGTGGCCATGTTTATCATAGCATTTTAGGAGGATGCCCATAACATGCTCTCAAAGTTCCAAAGTTGTGCACTGCCCTCCACCTCCCAAAAAATCCTGTATACCTCTGACATAACAGTGTAACTTTGGTATCTGATAGATGCAGGGTCTAAAAGCAGGGGTCTCCAACCTTGGCCAACTTTAAGACCTGAGGACTTCATGGCTGACTGAGGAATTATGAGAGTTGAAGTCCACAAGTCTTAAAGTTGCCACACTTGGACATCCCTGTCCTAAAACAAAGTGTTTTTGATAACTAGCTGCATATTTAAGGGATCTTTTAAGATGATAACAGTGAACTCTGAGAGACCTTTTGGAGCTACTCTTTCAAACTAAGACAGGAGCCGGACATCAAAGCAAAATGTGGTCGCTTCAGCTTCATCACATATTGCCCATCCTTATTGTAAAGCATTACCAATTAAATATATATCTAAAATGTTATTTATTTCATGTAAGTAGTGCTACTTAGAGTAACCGTTGGGACATCCGGGTCTATTCATCTGTATTGCTTCAAAAGGAGTTAAAAAGGGGAAGCTAATCCCATTTTAAAAATAGAGAAATATAGATGTGCATCAAATCTCTAGCCAAACACGGCTAAGAAATGTACTTTTGTCAAGAAAAGTAAGCATTGCCCTGAGACACCTATAGGCATTAAAAGGAAGACTACCTATTAGCTCATTGTCCTTCCTAGTGTGGGGGCATTGTTTCCTACAATTGCTTTCTTGCATTGCTTAAGAATCTAGCAGGAAACTAGCCAAAGTAACATTATGCTTGGCTTCATATAACACGGCAAGACAAAACGTGACTTGTCTGTTGGTGGCTTACCATCTGATACGTATTCAGCTAATGAATTTTATAAACAATGGCTTAGTGTGCATTAACATAGTCTATATTTTACATTTTTATACAAACTGAAGGGGCAGTAGAGAAAAGAAAAACAGAGATCCAATTAACAAGCTGCTTTAATATCTTCAAGGATAAATTAAAAAAAAGATAAATGGCATATGGAATGCTGAGAAATAATCAAATATACATTAAAAGCAATTCTTAACAATTCAGAAATAGAAGTCAAATAGGCCAGCCTGGACAACTATTATCACTCTATATCAAATAAACATAGAATTACAGAAAAGTAATTTCACATTGACAACATATTTTCTTCTAAGAACTCAGATACAGAACTAAATATTTAAGTTACTAAAACTGAGCTGCTATAGACGTCATTTTCATAAAGACCTTCTTCCTGTTTTATGTTGCTGTTTTTCCTGTCTGATTTAAAACAGGAATATCTTATTTACACAAAATTACAGCCCCCAAAGTTCATGTGTACACAAATTATAAACATTAGAAATGATTTCACAAACATGCCTTACTTGAAAAATGATATCTAAACATTGGCTCCTCACCTCAATTATTCCACCTTGAAAGTTTAAGATTAAATAGTATAGTGAAAGCACTCTTTGCCGACACTAAATAATGTAAAAATAATTGTGAAAATTAGTTTTCAGTAGCTATATAGAAAAGAGACTGGAAAATTGGACAACAATGATTCCATGTCACCTGCTAAACCTCAAAACAAAAATATTTTATAAAGCAGTTGAACACTACCTCAGCATGCTGTAGAAAGTTATTAAAATGGAGAGTTTTGGGGATGTGTGGTATATAGTGGTCTTGACTTATGACAATTTGGATAGGAATAATTGAGCAGTGGTTGTCAAACAGGATATTTTGCTCAATGATCACAATCATGGCACACCTGACTAGTCGTTAAATAATTGTGTGGATTGTTAAGTGGAGTCCCAGGTAAGCACAGGATGCCTCTGGAAGAAACCCAGAGAGGCTCCAGTTAGGAACTGAAAATCATCCTTGCCAAAATCCAAGTAAAATTTGCAGCCTGAGTAGAGTAACTCATGCACAGCCTGCACTGGGTTTCCCCCATATGTCATCCCACACTTCTTTCCTTACTACTTTGACTCTCTATTGTCTGCTTGGATTTCGGCTCCCTCTCATCTCTGGAGGCTGGCTGAAAGGAATTCAGCTCCTCTCTGTACACGAAAGGGAACTCTTTCAACAGGGTGCAGGAATGGAGCCCAAATCGTCAGGATTTTTAGCTCCATTTCTGCATCCTGCTGAAGCGGTTCAGCTTCCCTTGGGAGGCAGCTCTTTCAGACAGCTCCCAGAGATGAGAATGGCAGCAGCTTGCAAACTTTCCCACTGATTTTCTAGAAATACCGGCAGAAAAGATTGCAAATGGCAATCATATTATGGCAAGGCACTTAGCAATAACCTGGTCATAAATGTGAACAGGTTGCCAAGCACCCAGATCAGGATCACATGACTGCAGGGTGGTGGTGCAGGGTTTTGCAAAGGCCAGAAATGCTTTATGGGCTGTAAAGCACCTTTCCAAGGACATCGTAATTCCGGACTGTTATTAAATGAAGTTATAAGTCAAGGTCAACCTGTAGTGCAATGAACTGAGGAAGCATAGGAAATTCAAGAA
>JANHFT010003867.1:20424-30844 GCA_032467955.1 Pseudoxenodon macrops
GGTTCTATGACGTCACCAGCTGCTTGCAACCTACTCTATAGAACCGGGCCGAACCGGTAGGATTTCACCCCTGGTTTTCGTCTGTTTTTTGGCCTGGGGCACCTGTGTGCACAGAACACAGGCAAAAATTGTTGGCATTACCTTTCAGTTGCAGCCCGTGGGGCTCACAAAGGTAAGTCCTGCGCTCAGCCAAAGGGTGGGCAGGGTGATGTGGCCGTGGCAGCCACGTGGTCCTGCATGGGCTGGATTAATGGCTTTGGCTGCATGCAGCCCGCGGGCCTTAGTTTGAAGACCCATGCTCTACTATATCCCATGTAAGGATTGCTTTGAAGATAACATACTACTACCATAGGCTAGCAATCCATGCTTACCTTGGCAAAGCATTTCCTATCTTCAGTCAACAGCACAGCTCTCCCAGTCTTTGGTCTACAAATTCGGGCCATCTCCATAAGGCTAGAGGGGTAGAGATTCCAATTCTTCTTCTTGGACCCCATCCTACAGTCAAATTGATTATCAGTAGAAAGTGAGTAACTTTAGAAGTATTCACACATTCTTAATTTTGTCTCCATATTAATAGCTGTCCAGCAATGGTAAGTCATGAATAGTGTAACAATTTAAATTAGAATGAGAAACTGTAAGAAGCCAGGAAGTTGTACTATTTCTCCAGTTTTTATTCACTTAAGTGATTTGTGATATAAATAGCCACCTTCATGCTATTACGTATTTCTACAGTAATGGGCTACACTTCCAATGATTTTTAGTCACGTACAACCAGTTTCAAGATGGAAGAATTTTTAAAAAAAATAAACATTAAACTATTTTTAATTAGTATTTTAAAGAATGAATACAAGTAGTCCTTGACTTATGGCTGGTTATTTAATGACCAATAGATTTTTTATTGCATTAAAGTCTCCCATCATACATATATCCTCATATTTATAATCTGTAATTTTTAAATGTAAGTTTCGATAGAATTCTTCTTGATTATCATTTGGAGCATAAACTGCCACTATTAAGATTTTTTTAAAGTTCATCATTATTTCCATCATCAATATTCTCCCTTCTGAATCTTCATAAATCATTTCCGAGTGACTCTCCTGTTTTATGTATAAGGCCACTCCTCTTTTAGCTTGATCTGCTAGTGATGTGTATACTTTTCCAAATTTCCTATGTTCTAGGTATTTTCTATGTTGTTTCTTAATATGAACTTCTTGCAAACATATGATTTCAATTTTGTTTCTCTAATTTGTTAAATATTTTTCTTCTTTTTATTGCCGAATTTAGTCCATTTATATTTAATGAAATAAGTTTTATTTCTTCCATTTTTACTTATTTAATTGACTAGTTGCTCTAGTTACTCTTTGTTCTTTCTTTCAAGTGCTCGAATTTCAATGACTTTGATAATGGAGTAGCTGAAACTAGGAGGATCCGTCGTAAGTGCTCCTTGTTCAGTACCGTAACAACTTTGATGGTTGCTGAAGGAATGCACACGGAGGACTACCTGTGCTTTAAACATGCATTAACAAACAAATATATAAAGAGTGAATGAGTGAAAGACACAAAAGAAAATAAAGATGAAAAAAGGTGCAGTTCAACGGTTTTAAGTTTCTTTCATTTATTTCTTATACAATTTAATGGCTCGTCACACAGTCTACCAGATCTTCAGACTGGATTTGGCAATTTTAATCCACCTATTGTGTCCTTCCCAAGGACCTGGAATAGGCAGATGCTGAGGTTTAATAGCGTCAAAGGCATATTTTCAGGGTGTAAGCTGTTCCAAGTAACCCTGTCAACAGCTGTTGCGATTGACTGATGTTGAATTTGTCGATGCCAATGGTGTTCGAGTGGTGCTGCAATTGTTTTGGGATTGGACCTATGATGCCGATTACTATTAATACTACCTTTGCTTTCTTTTGCCAGTTGTCCGTTTCTATTGGCAGATCCTTGCATTTTGTTATTTTCTCCCGTTTTTTCTCTCCTCTTCTGCTGTCTCCACATACTCGAAGTCCACTATTCAGACTTTTTTGTCTTTTTTATCCCCAATTATTGACAGTAATTTCTTAGCTCAAAGGGAAACATGATATAAACTACATAAACAGAATAATTTCTATAAATTGCACATAATTTGCCTAATTAACTGTACTACTGATTAGCTGATGACATTCTGAAGTATTTCTGACACGGAAGTCCACACAATGGACAGTTAATTTTTTTGCTCCAAAAGCTATTTTTGAATCTCACAATAATGATCAGGATCAGCATATTTCTTATCAATAGGGCAGAGGAAGAAACTAAAGAAAGATAAAATGTATTTGGATAGTAATTCACTGATCAGTAATCTCCCCAACCCTGAAGAAGGAACAGAATCATCCCAAAATATTGTTTTACCTTTTACCAAATGGCAGATCTGTTACAATGACATCCACAGAGCCGGTCCTCAGGGGGAGATTGCAGCTATCCCATTGTATGCTGTCTATGGGGATTCCTGTAGAAGTGCTGTTATAAATTAAAATTTCCCATCAGCTGTACATTATTTAAAGGAAAAAGAATTGCTTAGACCCACATATTCACAATTATGAACTGATAAATACTTTCTATTATTTGGATCTTTAAAAAAACCAAATATGAGATTATGCTACTTTTTTATTCTTAATTCTTACCTTTCTTTACTTTCAGTTTGCTTCAGTAAAGAGGATATATTATTTGCTGTTTTCTTCACAGCCTGTGCATGGTTATCCCCAGCAATATGATAACAATTTGGCCAGACAGTAACCCCCTGTGAATGAGAAACACAGTGACACACTATAGAGATGCCCTGGAAAGGAAAGGAATTGCTTGCAACGATCCATTTGTACTGTTGGGAGGCAAGGTTTCTAGAAACAATCATTGAGCTTTAGACTACCAGCAGCATTTCTTTGCTATGTACATAAGAATCTGCCCATAACTAAGCAGTATATATATTTAATATAAACTTAACTGGTTAAATTTTTTGAGATCAAGATTAAGAGGTTTTTGTTTTGTATGTTCCTGACCTTTTGGCTATACAGAATCATCCTAAAGTAAGGACAGCAATTTGGGCTGGAATTTCTATTGCTAAGCGATGAACTTGTAAAGTGTGATGTCATGTGACCACATTGCTTAGCAATGGCAATCCCGGAAATCCTAGTGGCCATTGTTAATTGAATCCCACAGGTGTTAGTCATGGACCCACTCTACTCCGAACCACTCTTGGCTTCATCCCTCCCATCCCTGAGCCTTGCTAAGGTAACAGACTGCCTTCTCTTCAACTAGCCACACTGGCCTTGTCTCTCCATCTCTTCCCTATTGACTGCCTTGTTTGCTGGCACTTTCTGCTGGTCTGCTGTTCCTGGTGGTGCTGTTGCCTTGTGCTTGCTAGCCCTGCCAGCCTTGCCATCGTCTTTCCTGTGCTTGCTGATGAGGTGTGCCCTGCCTGGCCTTTTGTGAGGCAGCTGCTGGCTGCAACAGGCCTTCTTTCTGAGGCTGCACTCACCCCTTGCCCAAATTGCATGCAGCCTTCTTGCAAGGTTTTAGAACCCTAGGCTGGCTGAGCCCGCAGAATGCAGTGCGGCCAAAAGGGTAGAGATGGGGCAGAGAGGCAGACAGGTGAGGGGACTTGAAGCTCTAGTGTGGCTGTAAGGATGGGCTGTCTGCCAAGTACCCGGATTTTTGATTACATGACTGTGGGAGTAATTGCAACAGCTGTAATTTCAGAGACCAGGTTAACCTGGTTAGCACAATTTCTAATGATTATCTGTAATGTAATGTAGAGAACAGCCTGCTCTTTTGGTTTCTTATCATCTATCATCTTCTTATCCCCTTCAGTCAGTCAGTGCAAAGGTCTTTCCAAATTCAACTGCAATGTACTAGGAAGTAATGCAGTTCCTGAAGGGTTTAGGCAAGCCGTAGGATCGACATCTCTGTAACTATTCTGTAAGGATTCTAATAAGACATTAAAAAAAATATGTACTGTTTCTTGTACACATAGTATAGTAGTGATTTAAGTTATATATCCAAAGATCAGACAAAATCTAAGATGTGCAGACTATCCCCACCAATAAGATTAAAATGACTATGTACCCCTCTCAATTTTATAATAAGCTATATTTCAGAAGTTACTGCTATGCCAACATACCAGAGTACCTCTGCATGCTGATAAGATTAATATGGCGTGGTAATCCCAACTTCAAGGCCAGAAACTGAAGTTGCCAATAGATATACATATTTACTCAAAAATAAGAAAGGCCCAATATGTTTGAGGACAGGGAAGCAGGGAGAAAAAAAGTACCTCTATTGGTATAGCACCTGTCCCACACATGGGATCAATTATTACATCGGCTGGCTGAGGATCACACAATCTAAACAAAATAGGATAAAAAGAAGCAGAGTATAATATTAAGACACAAAGAAAACTAACTGACCACATCGTGGAGTGTGTGAAGAGCAAAATAATAAAACAACAAAGCAGCAAACAAAACTGAAAGCCAAAAGCTAACATACATACAAATGTAATATTATTAGTTTTTCCATTCCCCTCTTCCTCCTCATCAATAGTTGAAACTATCAAGAACATACAATGCCATCCTGCAAGTGGGCAATTTGGAGAAAGGGTCTTCCAAATCACCGGAAGTACAATTGCATTCAATAGCTTTTTAGCCTTTTAACTTAGCGAATGCAATCATTCTCGTGATTATTCACTTGTGATTTGAAGAAAACATATTCTCAATGATCACAAGAATGGAGTCCACTTGCAGGATGGTGTGTAGTGACCTGATTGGGAAGGCCATGCCTCACCTTGGCTGAGCACACTTGTCAGCAGCTTTAGAACACAAAGGTAAGTGAACCTGGGCATGGAGGGGGGACAACGGGGGCTTGGTGCACTATGTTGGTACCTCCATAACACAAGCATGTATTTTCTAGAACTACTCAGTTACTGTGTGAGCCAAGGAAAACATGCAGCTGCTTCAAGGAGGCATCAACAGGGGCAGCAGTGTGCTTTCACTTTCTGAAGTGCCTTTTCACCTTCACATCTGAATAGCTTCACATGCATAACAATTTGAACATTTGGACAGCTCACTATGTATTCCTATAAAATATTAACATATTCAAGATAAGTAAAAACTAAAAATTACAATGAAACATTCTAGAAGGATATCTTGCAAATCGATTTAAGGAGGTTTAAAATAAGGCATACTGAATCAAAACCTTCTTATTTCATTCATGTATATATTGTGTGAATATGGCAACCAGAATGATTCATAGGCTTCAGTGAAGAAGTTTGGAAGAAATATTTGGAATTCTCTATCTTGGAAAAAAGCTATTAGGGAGTACATGATTAGGGAGCCATGGTGGCATGGTGGTTAGAATACAGTACTGCAGACTAACTCTGCATTCCACTGCCAGGAGTTCAATCCTGACCGGCTCAAGGTTGACTCAGCCTTCCATTCTTTCGAAATTGGTAAAATGAGGACCCAGATTGTTGGGACAATACGCTGACTCTGTAAACCGTTTAGGGCTTTAAAGCACTATGAAGCGGTATAAAAGTCTAAGTGCTATGGCTACTGCTACTAATGTTCCATATATAAAATGATGCATGGCATGGAGAAAGTGGACAAGAAGTTCTCCTGCTCTCAAAATACTATGACTGCTAAACCATTTAATGAACCTGATTGGAAATAAATTTAGAAAAGGCAACAAAAAGAAACTCTTCTCGTACAACACGATTAAACTGTGGAATTCAATTTGGATGGCTTTAACTGAATACAGTGATAGAGAACACATGTGTCAGGGTGTATTAGTCTTGAGAGCCAAGTATCATCACTACACATGGGCAGAGATACCACTGGCAGGAGAACAGTGACAGAAGGGTTACAGATCCCTGGTTGGTCTGTAAGAAACAGAAAGCTGGAGTAAGGTAGAATTGGCCCCAATCTGGCAAGACTATTTTTATATTTTAAGATGTATCCCAAAATCCCAAACATAATTCTACTAGTAGAGAAACAGCTTCCTGCATGCCAAAATAACATCACAGGGAGGGTTCCTTTCACCCATGGAAATTATAATCTAGGAAAGCATTTCTGCTAGAGAACCAGTGAAGAGCAATATTGCTACTATGCTCTTTACATATGAAGGTCCTTCCCTCCTTAATGATGTACTCTAAAGAGATTTCCCCAGAATTGTGGGAAAGTGCTCCATGTGCTCCAGAGGAAGTAAAGATCACCCATCTTTATCTTGTCCCACTAGTAAGAGCAATTTCCTCAGTAGAATAGTCCTATCAGCAGAAAAACATGTAGACTCAAAATCTAAAAAAAATAGATGTTTTTATATTACAGTACTGATGGGCTGTAATTCTTCATACAAAAATGCAATAAGCTTTTTTTGTATGAAGCTTATTTTTTAAATGAAGCAAAAGCAATGACAAAAGAGAACTAGAGTAAACATCTGGTGGAATAGTTTTAAATATCATGATGCATAGAATAGTAAAACATATACATACCATGTATGGCATACTGCACAGTTTAGGGTAATTATACATATGATTTTTAATTGACTGATTGATTGACCATTTGATTTTGGTCCAAATTTGAAATAAAATTTTCACACATACCTCAGCATTCCATATGCAAGAGTGGAACGAAGAGTTGTCGGCCCAAAATGTGTAATATTTCTTCTATGAAGACTCTCCTCTGTTAATGCAATCCCTACTATCACTTCATTATTGTGGATATTGAGAAGAACCTTGAATAAAGCAGATTAATATTTGCTTAGTTATTAATAATAATAATTATTATTAATGACCATAATTGAGCCTGGAGTTACAGTTGTAATTCATGCCAGTAATTAAGCAGGTCACATGACCGTGCCCCATTGTAATACCATTTTTGGAGAGATCGTTAAAAGTGAGCATCATGATTAAGTGAATCCATTTTGGCTTGGAAAAGTAAATGCCAGTTTCCATGAAAAAAACATTGTAAATCATGGCTTATGTGACTGCAGGATGCTGCAAATGGCTGTACATGCGGGGCGGTTGCTGGGCAACCAAAATGCACTTATGTGACGAGAAGGGGAGAGGACTGGCAGTCAGAACTTCAAATCTGGGTTGTAGCTCTGGGGAAGTCCATTCTAACTTCAAACAGTCATTAAGTGACCAGTTGTTAGGTGAGGACTGTATGTGTGTGTGTTTTAAACCATTCTTCCCACTGAACATACGAGACTTTCAAAGAATGAATGGTTACCTCTACATCGAAATTTGTCATATCTGCTTTCCATTGAAAGAAGTCTTGTACAGCTCCTCCAAAATCTCTTGCTGCTTCATCTGATTTAAAGTTGTGGTTATCACCAGCTCTATTGCAAGTTACCCGGAACTTCAGCGTTTCAGCTTCCATTTCTTGTTTCTTACCATCACCTGATTCCTCTTGGTTGTCACCATTAGATGTTATCTCTTCTCTGGGTTCAGATTGCTCATTGTCATCTGATGGTACTATTTCATCAGCATTTTCTGGATCTGGGACTTCAACAGATTTGAAATCATTTTGCGCAGGTTTTTGCAATTCTTCATTTCCTTCTTGATTCTTGTTCTTATCTAGTTTCTCCTTCTTTGCATGACTCTGATGGTTGCCCTTATTTTTTCTAGTTTTTCTTTTCTTAAGACTTGTATTTATCTTCCATACTTCCAAAGAGTTGGTCCAAGGGAGATCCTTAACCAAATCTTCTAAATCCTTTAAAGCTTCTTCCTGTAACAATTTAGTAAAGATTTTGAGACAAGCTCGTTGTATAGTTGCATATTTTCCATATTTCAGAAAACAAATTTATTTTTGGAAAGCAGTGGATGTCTGCTGATACCTTCCGGAATATTCTCCAAATAATGTTTAGCTGTTACCAACAGGTAATCCCCTGGATCTGAGGATTTTTTAAAGCGAATTTTTACCAAAACAAATTTATTCAGAAAGGATACTTACATTAGAAATTCAAAACTGCAATCAAAAACAGGCCTCTGTAGCCATGTGACTTGGATTCAGTCACTGCTGCAGCAGCCGCCATTTTTAACTTTGTGGCTTGCCTTGGCCGTTCAGGATCACAATGCAATTTCCTGAACCCGGCAGGTATTTTCCTGGTCACATGGCCAAACAAGATCCGGTGATTTTTGCAGCCAGCCTGATGCCACGTTTTTGGGGTTTTGGTGCTTTGTGTGGATCTCCATGTGCTGCCTGGGCTTCAGAACTGGGGTGCTGGAACTGGTTTGGTATTTTAGTATTCTTTTTTGTTACTCTATACTACTGTTTGTAAGCACTTTGGGAACTGCTGTGCTTCTTTTTAAGTAGTATACTATACTTTGCAAACTACAGTATTGTATTTGTAAGTACAGTTCTTTGCAAAGATAAAAGTTGTTTGCATTTGTTTTGAAACTGCTTGTAGAAATGCTAGCTAGCATCCACACAAAACATTCTATAATGTTGTGTGCCGTATCTCTTCTCTAAACTGCCGATTTTCGAATTTGCAAGCTATCTATGTGAATTTATGGATTTTGCCTGGTGAGGCTTGTGCTGATCAGGGCAGAGGTTTTTTTTAAAAACAGGTCTTAAATCTAAATTGCCTCCAGATGTTGTGGGTGCCCCATCACTGGAGGCTTTTAAGAAGAGACTGGCTAGGCATTTATCAGAAATACTCTTGTGAGAGCAGTGGGTTGTACTAGATGACCTCAAAGTCTCTTCCATCTCTTGAGTTGGAGTTCTGTAAAACTCTTCTCCCATCTCCCACTGGGTGGCTGGCTGGAGACTGTTAAGCTAAGTGGCAGGTATTGGTTTTTTTTAAAGCAACTGCAATGTAGAGTTCTGTAAATTACTGCCCCCATCCCCCTCTGGGCAGCTGTCTGAAGATGCTTGAACAAATGGGTTTTTTTGTAAACTTGAAACTGAGGCAATTTAGTTCCTCCTTCCACTATAGGAAACAGCTGATTGGTGGAGGTGGAAACAGCTGATTGGAGCAGGTGGGAAGTAAGTCAGATCTTCATTTATTTAACGAGTCATTTGATTCAATTAATGAATTTAATTTAATTTTTTTAATTGGTCTGATTCATTTGATGATTTTTTTTACTTTGGGCAGGCTCCATAACTGAGGACTACCTGTATTCCCTATTAATGCATCTTATAAAAATCATGCATACATCATGATAAAATCAACGTGATATTCCAGCCATCTAAAAATACATAACAATATTTAATTTATTTATCAAATGTGTATAGCTACCCATCTCACCAAAACCAACTCTAGATGTCATGTTACAATTGTGTAAAACAACAGATAAAAAATAATATATATAAAAATATAAAAATTCACATTAAAAATAAACATTATAAAAACAAATACAGAAAATTTGGGCAAAGAGTAGAATGCCCACTTCAGCAATGGAGCTATCAAAGCATATCACCAGATCCTTGGGAGCTCCAGACATAAGCATATCTTGGGGACGTCTAGAATGTCAAAAGGGATAGAAATAATCTAATTTTGGTGGGCAGAATGTATTAGCAATATTCATTTGAATAGAAATTCAAGAAGAAAAGAAAGTTTCAGTGCTAAATTGGGACACATTTCTCTCTAAGCACTTCCATGGATGGTTCCTCTAATTTCCAAACAAATGTTATTGAGGTAATTTAGCTCGAAACCATTTCTCAATACAACCAACATAATATTCCATCTAAAATAGGCAATTGTCAGCCCAGTAATATTACTGCAGTATTAACAATTCATCATCTCATCATCATCAATCCCAAGTGCATAATTAACATTGTGGAATGTCCACAAAAAGAACCAATGGTTAAAGAAGGCAAGTAATAAAAATGGTTACCTACCACATACTGTTATTCTAGTCTGCAAATATTATCATATTTTGCTTCTAAACAAAAGATTATTTCCACTTTTTTCATTTCAGACTACAAAACAATATTGTTGTAATTGTTAAGTTGAATACATAGAACCACTTTGGTCTAGTGGTTAAGGCACCAGTCTAGAAAGCCAGAAATGGTGACTTCAAATGCAATCTTAGGCATGAAAGCCAGCTAGGTGATCTTGGGCCAGTCACTCACTTTCAACCCAACCCACCTCACAAGGTTGTTATTTGGGGGACAATAGGAAGAGGTTCAAAAACAGTAACTGTGAGAGAAACCTTGGAGTCCTAGTTGGACGATCACTTAAACATGAGCCAGTAGTCTGCAGCAGCAGCCAAAAATAATAATACAATCCTTTGTTGTATAACCAGAAGCATAGAATAAAAATCACATGAAATATTAGTACCACTTTATAAATTCTTAGTAAAACCACACCTGGACTACTGCATCCAGTTTTGGTCACCACATTACAAAAAAAGATGTTGAGACTTTGGAAAAAGTGCAAAGAAGAGCAACTA